>ML675647.1:5644530-5738751 GCA_007922155.1 Mesoclemmys tuberculata
CTTTCTTTCTTTCTTTCTTTCTTTCTTTCTTTCTTTCTTTCTTTCTTTCTTTCTTTCTTTCTTTCTTTCTGTGCTTTAGTTTTTCCCCTCTTTCTTGTTATTTTTTACGCAATCTTGCATTGTAAATGTGCCACAGCCAAACATATAAGAGTCTGATTCTCATTGACAGTCAGGATGTGTCTACACTACCAATGCTACTGCGGCACACCTGCTGCGCTGTAGCTGCGTTGCTGCAGCACAGATGCTTCCTACAGAATGGTGGAAGGAGTTCTTTGCTGCAGTAAATCCACCTCTCTGAGGCCTGCTGTACGCTACAGGATTAGGTTGATGTAAGCTGCCATGTGTCAACCTAGCAGTGGAAATGTCTTCACGTAAATTTCGCTCCCACCGATGTATTGATTTAATAACACCACCTCCCCGGGTGGTGTAGAGTCACGGTTGATGTAATTAGGTCGACGCTGTGACACTACAGGGCTCACATGGACCGTGACTAGCTTTCAGGAGCCATCCCGCAATGCTCCACCCTGACAATCCAATCGCTACAAGCGCACGCCGCCGACACAAGGAGCCTAGTGTGCGCACACGAGCGGTTTAATAACTGCGGTGGCTGCCGGCCGACAAAAGTGAGGTCGACGTAATTTTGTAGTGTCACCGTGGCCCAAGCGGCAGTAGCAAGGTCGACAGAATTCTTTTGTCAGCCTGGCCACGACTGCATTGTGACTTACGTCGGCTTAATGACACCGCACAGGGCGTGAACGTTTTCACAGTCCTGGGCCATGCAGTCTAGCCGACCTAATTTTGTAGTGTAGACCAGCTTCGAGTCTCCTCCATGGCCGTGAAGGGCCTTCGTGTCAATGAGAATCTGGCTCATATGAGTCCCTTGCCCTGCATAGCTTGCAGTCTTCAGTCAAATGATCTATGGCAGCTGAAACTCAGAGCGGGGAGTGGTCCTTAGTGCCTGCTTGCTGCCTGGAACAGCTGAATGCCCCAGAGATCTTTGAAGGAGATGGGGGCTGATTAGCAGACAGGAGGCTTTCCCAACCAGGAGCCCCTGGGAGAATGGAGGCATGGCTCAGCCACCCTCTCTCATGCTCGTTCTTCCTCTCCTGCAATGGGAACACCATATTATGGTAACATTCACCCCAAGCCAGGACCCCATTGTGCCAGATGTACATACACCTAGTAAAAGATGGTCCTTGCCTTGAAGAGTTTACAATTTAAATAGACAAAGGAAGTGTTATTTTCCCTTTTTAAGAGGTGGGGAATTGAAACACAGAGAAATTAAGTGACTTGCCTAAGGGTCTTTGATAGTCTGTGGCAGAGGTGGGAACGGCACGCCAGGCTCCTTACTCCAAGGGCAGTTTAGTACTGTAATCCCAAGAGCGTGCTCCTCCTAGAACGAGCACAGGCATTATCAAACGTGCTAACACCACAGAGGGAAGAGCAACATTGTCCGAGGAAGCTCTTCAGGGCCGGGTCTGTGTGTCTGTACCGAGTCTAGCACAGTCTGGAGCCTCTGGGTGCTGCAGAGATGCAAAGAACAGCTGCGAAGAGGGCCCTGGGATTGTATGCGTCTGTGCGGAACCTGCAGGTTCTGTTCACTGACAGAGACTCAGCCGTGCAACTCAGTGTAGCTCCATTGACTTCAAAAGAGCTGTGACCTCTTACGCCAACAGAGGATCTGGTCTGCTGAGACTCCGTGGGGCTCTGTTTGTTTACCTCAGAGGTTGAAGGGCAGCTTTAGCCCATCTGGCACTTGTCTCCTGTGGTTTCAGAGCTTCTTATCCTAAGACCACTGCATTGTTCCCCTCTCTGGCGTTCCAAGGGTGCCTCTTTAACGCTTTGAGACATTTCCAGCTCCCTCTCTCTAAGCTGTTTTAGAAACACTTGGCTGAGTTCTGAAGGTAAATAAATGCAGCCCTTTAGTCAACACCTTCCACAAGCAGCAAGTTGCAGTGCTCTTCAGCTTTGGTGTGCCCAGCTGGATATCCATTTGCCCTTCTTTCTCTGCCTTCATGGAGGGGATCCACGCCCCTTTGTGCATTGGGCCAGATTCCCCACTGCCCTCCACTATTTTCACCAGTGTAAAGTGGCTGCAGAACACTAGTGACGGAGAACGGTGCTAGCTTTCACCCACTTTGCACTCGTGCGAATGACTGCACAAGTTGCAGGACAGCGATGAGCCGGGTGCATGTTTGGACCAGATTCCAAGCTGGTGTAAATCAGTGTCGCTGCCGTCCAGGCCGAGAATCTGGCCCCTTATTGCGCCGTGAACCTAGCAGAAGCCTGCTCCTTGGCCAAGCGAGCGCCTCTGGGTGACTCCTCAGCGCCGGTCCCCGGTTTCATCTGCCTCTCTGTTCAGTCCGCAGTGCCCGCTCCAAACTTCGCCATGCCAGTTACGGTTCCGGTGACCAACCAAAACTCGTTACAGTTCAGCAACCCTGGGGGCTCCTTAGTGACCCAGTCGCTGGTGACCTCTTCGTTGACGGACCCGAGACTCCTGTCGCCCCAGCAGTCGGCCCTGCAGAGAAATACCGTGTCGCCCGGTTTGCCGCAGAGGCCAGCCAGCGCAGGTGAGTGTTTGGCCTAGTGCTAGAATAGCCGAGAGGGTACCAGTGTCATCAGACCCCTACCTGAGTCCATCACTCCTCTCACCCTCCGAAATCCTACTCCCTTCCATCTGTTGTCTGCACGTCACCTAACACAATAGGGTGTTGGTCACGGCTGGGGCTCTTACGCACTACCGCAGTACAAGTTATAAATAATAGTACTTGACAAGGTCCTGGATGCTCAGCGAACATCCTACGGCGTGCAAATGGCAGACGCAATTATTGTATAGCCACCAGAACTGGGCAGAGAACAGATGTTTTTAGTTCACTGGCGAGTCTGAAAAATCGGGGGGAATCGATTTGGGTCGAACCACTTGTTTGAGGGGAAAGCACTTCTTCCCCATCGGCTCAGAGGTCCCTCTGAGGCAGCCGCTGTCAGCATTTCCTTCCGGGGTGCTTAGCGCATCAGAGAAATCCCGTTTCATAGGCACCGCGTGCTTGCACGTTGTGAAGTGCTTTTTTACCACGCACGTCAGAGGAGGACGAAGATCCGCACTGCTGTTTCTGACTCCAAAGCTCCGCGATCGGAGCTGAGTGCGTGGTCGCCCGGTGGGAGGTATAGGCTAATGCCCTCTGAGAGAAGACAGTCTCTGAACCTGTTACGCAGAATCCTGCGTATGGTATGTGTCCGAGATGATTAGTGCCGACCACAGGCCTTTAAACTCTGCCCCAAAATGTCATGAACCTGATGTCAGTTACAGGACGGCGGCTGCGCTCCGCTCTGTCTGTGTGGAAGGGCGTTCAAATGAGTGTGACGGTAACGTACGTCCCCTCTAAAGCCGTGCCAGAGCCGTGTAAAGGGGCCTTAATGTAAACAAAAATCTGCTCCTGATTATCTACCACTGGTCCAAAAAAATCCTAGTGCAGACGTTCATCTGAGGATATGAGCTCCTGAGCTCTGTTCTTAGCTCAGAGAAGGGATTGCGGTCTAGTGATTAGAGCAGGAGACTGAGAATCAGGACTCCTGGGTTCTAGCTCCTGATTTTGAGAGGGGAGTGTGAGTTAGTGGTTAGAGCAGGAGACTGGGACTATGGACTCCTGGGTTCATTTCCCAGCGCTCTAAGATGACTAGGTGGTTATAGTGGGGGAGAGGGAGTGTGGATTGCTGGAATAAATAACAGTCTTGAGATGTGGTCAAACAATTCAAAATAGCAAGTCAATAGTCAAAGTCCGTTTGCAAAGTGGATAAAGGGTTTGAACCTTCCCTGGGACTAGCTTTCCAAGCCCTAAGTGAAAAGCAGCATTTCCCAACAGTTTGTCTTCACATGACACCACCATGGCAGGCTTATCGTCACGGCTCTCTGGCTGCTTTCGGGAAAGTTTTCCATTCGGTGCAAATGTTATCCGAGAGAGCCTCTTTCCAGTCCAGAGACGCGGGGGTGGGTTCTCTTCTGCAGAGTGTGTCCCCAGCAGGGCTTGGAACGGCAGAGCCATGCTGTTTTCCAAGGCGAGTGTTTTGGACTGAGTGTCTGTGCCGCGTGCCTCATCCCCAAAGAAATGTATCTGTGTGGATATTGTTTCCAAGCCTGGAAGTGCTGTACATTTTACCCTGGATTTTCTTGATGGGAATGTAATGCGGTTGATTTCCCCCTTCCCCCACCTGCAAACAGTCAAACGCTGCTCAATGCACTGTGTTCTGAACTAACTTTGTCCCTGTGTCTCCCGTTGCTTTGCAGGGGCAATGCTCGGGGGAGACCTGAACAACACAAATGGAGCTTGCCCAAGCCCAGTTGGTGAGTGAGAATGGGGATCTCCTCTTTTTTGGAGGCAGGGTGGCCTAGAGCACGGGGCTGGGATTAAAAAATACCTGGGTTCTATTCGCAGCTCTGCCACTGGCCTTTTGGGTGACCATCGGCATGTCGCTGACCCGCTCCATGCCTCAGTTTCCCCGTCTGTAAAATGGGGCTAATTCTACTGGCCCTCCTTGAGACCTATCGATGAAAAGTGCTAGGAGCTATTATTGGTAGTGACGAGCCCCTCAGACTGCGAAAGTCAGACGTGGAGTGCAAGTTCAAACAGCACCAAGTCTTTTAGATGTGGATTTTCAGGTCAGCCAGTTTTGTGTGGCAAGATGGTCCTGTGGTTAAACTGCTAGACAGATGGTCTGGGTTTGGTTCCTGACTCTGCCATAGGGGATAATTTTTTCTCTCCCCTCTCCGGTCCTTTTTACAGTTATGTCTCAAGGGAGACATAACGCCCAATAAAATTCAAATTTGAGTCAACCTTTGCTTAGTCTGGTGGAGGCGAATGGTAGCCTTGTGGCCAAAGCAATTGCTTGGGACTTAGGAGAGCTACAGTCAATTCCCAGCTGTGTCGGGGACTCTTGTGTCTTTGGCCTTGGGCAAGACGCTAAAGGCCTGCTTCTCACTTATGCTAAAACCCCATATAGGGACCTTAAATGTTGGTGCAACATCCACTTAAAGGTCCCTTTCCACTGCCAGTGTGGGATAAAGGGGCTTAGTGTCAATGAGAACGAGTTCCTCTGTGTCAGTTCCTCATCTATAAAATGGGGCTAATAACACTCCACTTATCCCATGTCTTGTCTATTTAAATTGTAAGCTCTCCAGGGCATGGCTGGTCTCTTATTAGGTGCATGTACAGCAGCTAGCACAGCACAGCCCTGATCTCATTTGGGTCTGTAGGCGTCACCATACTGTTACTTTTAACAATAATGATCCAAATCAGGCAAAAAGAGCCCTACATCCGATCCAAGTTGCTGGCTTTAATGAGAAGTGCCTCACGTGGCCTCTTTGATGCGGCACAGAAGGAGTTAAATCAAGGATGAGCTCTGCCCTGGATGCTTTAATGTAAAGGAGATGGGGATTAATTTCTCAAGTGAGAATCAGGATGCCAGCTCAAGACGAAAAGTCCTGTTCATTCTGCTGCTAAGGCTACAGATTCCAACCCTCCCCAAACGAAAAAGCTGATCCTAGAGTCACGTGGATCCTTTATAACAGGGCCAGACTAGAACCCCACATCCAAACACCCCAGGGTGCTGATTCTCTGCTGTCCCCACGGCAGCCCGGCAGCTGCCGTGCGGTCCAGAATCCGCATGGCACCATGCACGAGGGGCCGGCGACAAGCATGTCCCCTATGCCAGGGCTAGCTGTGGGGGTGGGGCAACATAAGGCAGCTTATGGCAGACCTGCACCGGGGGATTTCTCCCTTGCCCCGCTGCGGTGCCTTTAGGCCTTCTGTGTATTGCCAGAGCGGGGAGCAGAGACCAGAGCCTGTCCCTGGGTCTTTAGAGCGTTCGAAATCTGACTCTACATTTTGCTGCTCGAGTTCGTTGGCAAAGTCAGGGCTGCTGGAAAAGACACTAAGGACTGGCCCGTACCTCCAGGCAGAGACATGCTCTGTCACTTTCTAGCAGCCCCCCCCCCCCTCCACGAAACTCACCCCCACCCCCCTCCAAGCCCCCACGTCAGCTGTTGTGAGCGGCTGTTCCAGCTTCTAGCTTGGCAGGTTCCATGAATGTCAGAATTGACGTCAGGGACGCATTCTTCTCATTCCTCCAGCCACTCCAGGAAACGGGAGCGGGGAAGCGGGGCCTGCGATTCCATCGGTGCCTGACATTTCCCACCCAGGCCCCCTCGCCCCTCTCCCCACCAAGCCCCAGACTCACGTCAGACGACGGTAGCATTTGGGCAGAGAGGTGGGGAAGGGGCGCCTCCCGCGTCTTCACTAGGTGGATGAGAGTCTAAGGAGCTTCTGGTGTTCTGGGGCCAGCCGTCGACTTCACGTCCGGTCGCTCCCCTTCTCCAGTCTTTCTTCCATGCTCAGGTCTGTGATTGTCCCCTCGGCGAGGGAGCTCAACCTGGCAGGCACCCGCTCAGCACCGTGCACTCACCGGCTACCTCGGCCTCATTCTTCCCTCTGACTGCGGGCCTGGATCACATTGTGATTCCCAGCCGGCGTGGTGGAGCTGGCGTAAGGGTTCTGTACCCTGCGCCCAGCTCTGGGTGTAGAGGGTGGATTAGGAACCTGGCCAGAGCACGTTGCACAACAGCTTTTCCCCGCTCCCCAGGATTCATTGCGGGGGCATGGCCAATCTCTCTTCCAGGCTGATAGGGGGTGAGTGGGTGCGTGGCCAGAGCACGTTGCGCTGTGGCGATTCTCTGCTTCCGGGGCTCATAGGGGGTGGACTGGGCCCATGGGCAGAGTGGACTGCGCTGTGGCTATTCTGTATTTCCTAGGGTCCGTAGGGGACTGCAGGGAGCAGTGTCTGAATGCCATGAGGCTGCTTTAACTTACACTGGTGCTGGCCTGCTGCAAACAACCTCAGGAGACAGGTGCGAACACGTCTTCAGGTGTCCCCACGCCGAAGCCCGGGAATAGAGTAACTGAGAATCTGGCCCCGTGTTTTCAGCCCTCCCTGACTCCCACTGAGTCCCACTCTATGGAACAACGTAGGGCTATAGGGTAATGGGCTTTGAGAGAGCAGCTAATACGCTGTGAGGCGTAACAAAGACCCCCGTCCATCCGGTTAGTTGCTTTGCAACATCACAGTCGCCAAAGAGACAGCTTCCTCTGCAACGCCCTCCCGTGTGCCTTCGAGATAGCGTTCACCTTTGGAAGGAGTGGTGCTTGTCGTCTCTCCCGGAGTGGATCCCTGCCAAGTCCCTCATTTCCTCTCTGAAACCAGCATTGCTGCCTCTTAGCTCCCGTCTCTTTACAAGCCCTTCTTTTCCCTCGGATGGGGGCGGGGGATCAGAAACGTGGGAGATCCTCTGGGTCGAGGCAGCAGATGTTTGTTCCCAGTGGCGCGTCCGTGCTGGAGGCGACCGGTGTCTCTGGGAATCACACCAGGGGATTTTAAAGAGAACTAGGCCTGAGCAGAAGGCTCTGAGATCCTGCTCTTTGGCTGACTTGTGTTCCTCTACCCCCCTGGCTGCAGCCAGCGGAAGGGACATAGCAGAACAGCTGAAACGTGGCACGTTGGCCTCTCAGAGCAGCCTGCTTCCTGTGTGGCTTCGACACACCACATAAGGCTTCTGGGCCAGACGCTGGCAGGTGGCCAGCAAAAAGCAGCAGGCACCTGGCCAGCCGTGCTGCTGGCTGTGGGGGTTGGATGCAGTGGTGTCAAGATGCGTGCGGCTTTTCTTCTGCTGAACTTCAGCCCGCATCTCCCTCCTGACCGTGCACTGCCCCGCCCAGCCCCCTGAAAGACACACCTCTCTGGGTCCAGGGGACTTCATAATCGTCGCTATTCTGCACGGGCTCAACGTTTCGTGGTGATGTCAGGTTTAGAACTCGACTCCTCCAGTTTCTAAAGTGCAAGCCCCTGCTGCTTGAATACAAGAAGAATCCCTGTTAACAGTATAGGGCTTATGACACATGGCGAGCAGTTCTGATTCCATATAGCAGAGCGCAATGTTGTGCATACACCCCAGCCAGCCCGTTGCAATACACACACCCAAATCTGCACAGACAATAAGGCAAAATACCGCAGTTACAGTTGCCATGGAAGCCATTTGTATGTCTCTGTTAAGGCAGCCTTATGAGTGGAAAACATAAGCATTTTGAACATGATTTGGCCTTGCCCCATGCTGCCTGCGCACGGTTTGCATAAAACCTGATAACAAGTGGCGGTAAAAAAAAAAAAAATCTGCCGAAAGCGGTGAAGATCGCACAGGAAATTTTATGCACCTCCGTCATCAATTAATATAAAAGCCGGTGGCCTTGCAAAGTAAAAAACTGTATATGCAGAACGCGGTGCACCATGTACCAGGCTAACATACTGATTTATCAACATGCTCAGGAGTTGCATTGGAGGCTGGGGTACATGCCCCTGCCCCCCAAATTCTTTGTCAGGGCATAAACCAGCCTCTAACTATTTGAGGTCAGGAGGAAACCTTCCTGAAGGAATAGTTACCCCATTGTAGCTGGGGTTCTTGTGTGTTTCTTGGAAGCAACTGGTACTGGCTACTGTTAGAAACAGCATACCCAGATGGACCACAGGCTTGGCAGTTTCTACGTTTCTTTGGTACAAAGCAGCCCAAAACAAGGTAGATTCAACTCTCCCCGGGAAGATCCCTTATCCCTGTCCTTCGGTGGTATAGACTTGCTGTACCAGCTCTCACAGCACCCCTTCCTAGCGCCAGCATAAGGACATTGTCAAGGAAAGGTGTATGGCCAGGGTTTCTTTATGTTCCAACGATCCCCAGTTGCAGGACAAATTCTGGAGGCCATTGGCAGCTAAGGCAAATTTAGAGCAGCCTTGCGGCTTCTCTAACTTAACTGGGGGGTCCAAGTTGGCACAGAGCAGCTCTTGAATCAGATGAGAGCAAAGGTGGCTTTAAGACAGCTTTGCCCCCTCCCTCCGGCTCAGCTGTGTCAAGCACTCTTTAGCTGGAGCTGATGGCCGAGTAATCTGGCAACACATCTTCAGTGTCTCCCTGTTCACAAGCATCTTCTCCCCAGGCCTGCTTCTCTCCCGCGGAGCCGGATCCAAAGCCCAGCTGCAGGCAGCGGGAGCGTTTCCATCGGCTTTGTACCGCGGTGCGGAAGCGCTTGTGACTTCTGTGCATTTCCGGATATGCAGCGATGCAGAGCACCGCATCCGCGCCAGGCCGGCGTACTGATTTACCAGCACACTGGAGAGATGCACGTGAGGCAGAGCCACACGCGCACAAACACACACACACACGTGCAAGGCTACATGCACACACAGACACACACAGTCACTTAGCCTCCAGCGTCAGCGTATTACCGTTTGGGTTCAGAGGTCTGGCAGGGTAATTAGTGAGTATAAATTACAGTTACACTACCTTTAAAACCCCTGCACCAGAGCAGTTGCGAGGCAGGTCAGGCCTATGGGATGACCCATAGTAGCCAGGTGAGCCGGTTTTCACCCCTGCTGGGCACACATCATGTCTGATGCACCACTGCAACCATGCTGCCCCCTGAAATGCAGATGTAGCGCGCCTGTGAATCTGATTAATAATGCAATCAGCGACCTATTTTTCCCGGTCTAATGTGTGATGAATATGAGGGTTGAATCTTGGTGATTGCTAAATGCCTTTCTATCTTAGGGGCCTATTCATAAAAAAAATATAATAATTTCATCAGAACAATAATCTCATCCAATTTATTCTTTTCCTGACGTTCATCAAATCTTTTTTTAATTTTTAATTTTTTTTTTTTTTGCTTTGCACATAAAATGCTAAACTGGGGCGGGATGGGGGGGGAGGAGAACAGAGCTCTGCACTTCACAAAGTATTAAGATAAGGGGGGGCCTGATTCTCAGTGACACCTTAAAATCAGTGTGATTGTGATATATGTCCCTTTTAAGGTCCCTTTTTTCACTGCCAGAACAGCTTAAAGAGGCCTCTGTGTAAATGAGAATCAGGCCCTTAATATTTATTCATGCCTAGAGACCCCAATAGTGAGAGGAAGGGTGGTTAGGTAGGCTCTGTCTTGGGGCTATAGAGATGTGTGTTCATGTCTCAGACCTTTGTGTGACATTAGGCCATCTTTGTGTCTCAGTTCCCCATCTCTAAAAAGGGGATGACAACCCTATTCTGCCTTTATAGCAGTGTTGCAAGGTTCAGAGGGATTTGTGGCATGAGAGAGGATGGTTTCTAGTGATCAAGGCACTGGGTTGAAACTTGGGGGAGGGGGCTTAGAGCTCAACATTGCCAGAGATTTAAAACTAAATCAGTTTCCCAGGTTCCTTCTTAGCACAGTTATCAGCGTGTCAGTTTCATACGCTGAATGCCCCAAGTTCATCCTCAGCGAGGGCAGCATTTTTACAGGAGAAACAAACATTTGGTCACGGACTCGTCAATCTAGCAGAGAAAGGTCCGATACAATTCAAGGTTGGAAGCTGAAGCGAGGCAAATTCAGACTGGAAAGAAGATGCACCATTTTGGGTAATGAACCGTTGGAATAATTTACCAAAAGTCATGGGAGGATTCTTCGTCCCCGGCAATTTTAAATCAAAGATCGGCTCTTTTCCTAGAAGATGAGCTCTAGGAATTACATTAGGGAAAGTCTCTGGCCTGTGTCATAGAGCAGGTCAGATTTGATCACAGTGTTGCCTGCTGACCTTGGATTCTGTAAATCTATGGGGGGGAAATTCACTGAAGATGCTCAGATCCTGTGGGAATGGGACCAGCTGAGAACTAAAATAGGTTGAGCGGGGTGCTGGGTGTTTTTGCCCCAAAGAGCTTACAGTTCAAATAAACTAAACCGACAAAGGAGAAGGCAAGGAAGGATCGTGAGGCCTGATTCTCATTTACACTAAGGCCCCTTCATGTCACTCTAGCAATGCAAAGGGGCCTTAAAATATGCAGAAATTACTTTAAGCCCTCATTGCACTGCTGGAGCAGTGTAAACGGGACTTAGTCGAAGACAGAATTAGGCCCTACTTTCTGGCTTTGCAGGTTTTCAATGCTTATTTGGTAGGGCTGTAAAGGACTGGAAGATGTGCCAGGCTATGGAGAACGGGGCCCAAAGTGCAGGGCAATGGAAAATCGAGCCCTACTTTTCCCCATCAGACTATTTCCCAAATGTGTGTCCTTACCTCCCTGCTTTCTTGCCCCGCAGGAAACGGCTATGTCAGTGCCAGAGCCTCGCCAGGTCTCCTCCCAGTATCAAATGGCAACAGCTTGGGCAAAATCATGCCCGCGAAATCACCTCCGCCGCCCTCCCACGGCACGCAGCTCGCCGCCAACAGCCGCAAGCCGGACTTACGTGTGATCACCTCGCAGAGCGCCAAAGGCTTGATGCACCATTTGGTGAGTGCTTCCGAGTTCTTGGAGGGGGGCGAAGAATTCTCTAAGCCGATGCAGCCCCCATTGCCAACTGCAGATCAGGCCAGGTCGCTGTGGAGAGACACCGAGTCCTACCGTTTTCCACGGTAATAGCACGCCCTGCCATGAGGTTGTTACTCTGGCATGCTGCAGCTGACAACCGCGTTACCACTGGGTTATTACTATAAAATACCCTTACTATTCCCCAGGGATGGCCCATCACTGCAGTTTACAGTGGGGTTTCTTTTGGGCCATTCTTATACATACTACCCTATTCCCCAGTAGCAGCCTGTCATGACCTACGATGTGACAAACTAACAAGATTTTACTTGGTCCTGCCTCAGTGCAGGGGGCTGGCCTAGATGATCTCTTAGGACTCTTCCAGCCCTGCGTTGCTAGGATGTTACGACTCGAAGGTTGTAAAGGTGCGGAAGTTTCTCAGGAAGATAAATGCAATGGCCTTTTTATTTCTGCTCATGAGAACTGAAGGCTTGAATTCTTATTTGCTCTAAGGCCATTTTGGCAGTGTAAAGGGGACCTGAAGTGGATATTAATGTAATTTATGGCCGTCTTAGGACCCCTTTATCTTGCCAGAGAAGGGTAAAGGGGCCTTAGTGTAAATGAGAATCTGGCGTTTGGAGTTGGGCTTGGAAACAGTTGTGAAAGGTGTAAATGTAATGGTGCCTTTTGGTTTTATTCCTGTTCTTTGGCATTCAGACGGAAGACCACTTGGATCTGGTGAGTTGCCTTGCTGTGTGTGTGTTTCCTTAAAGTCACATGAGCTTTTTTTGTTTCCTTTAACTCCTTCTTAAACACCGTGCCTGGAGGGATTAAAGAAGGTATTGAACATCATGGGCCTGATTCTCATTTACTCCAAGGTCCCCTTTACACTGCTCTGGTGGTGCAAAGGAGACTTTAAGTCAGTGTAACTGTAATTTCCAGCTCTGTTATTCTACAGAGCAACAGAGAATCGGGCCCTGGGGGGGTTGTATTTTAGAGAGAATCATTTTCTGCATGGAAAAGTAAAGCCATAGGCCCAGGTCTCCAGCAGTTTAAATTAGCACTGAAGTCAAAAGGCCAGTTCCCCTACTGGTGTTGCTCTACTGGAGTCAATGGGCCAAATCTCTAGCCTGATTAAATCGGCATTACTCCATTGGCGTCTGTGAGTCATAGCCTCGTCTGATGTAAATCAGCATAGCTCCAGTAAGTTCAAAAGAGCTACAGTGATTTTAGACTCATAGACTCATAGACTCATAGGTCAGAAGGGACCAATATGATCATCTAGTCTGACCTCCCGCACAAGGCAGGCCACAAAACCCTACCCATACACATTTATAACAACCCCGAACCCATGACTGAGTTATTGAAATCCTCAAAAGTGAGATTTGAAGACCTCAAGCTGCAGGGAATCCACCAGCAAGCGACCCATGCCCCATGCTGCAGAGGAAGGCGAAAAACCTCCGTGGCCCCTGCCAATCCGCCCCGGAGGAAAATTCCTTCCCGACCCCAAATATGGCGATCAGCTAAACCCTGAGCATGTGGGCAAGACTCACCAGCCAGCACCCAAAAAAGATTTCTCTGCAGTAACTCAGTTCCCATCCCATCCAGCATTCCCACATTTTACACCACCTGCGGAGCTGGCCTAGAGCCATGACATGGGAAGCAGGAAATAAATCAATTTCTTTCAATATGAAGGAGAACTTTTTCTTTTAAAAAAAACAAAAAAAACAAAAAACAAAAAAACGAAAGGACAGGGAAATCTGAGTTCACTATCCCACCAGTTCATTCACAAGAACTAATTCCTGCTTCTCATTGTTTGTACAGCTTTTCCTGCCAGCAAAGTGAATGGTGTCACCTTGTTTGTGGCAATTATACCATGTCATACTGATGCTATGCTGGTAACAGGCTCGTGGCAATCAGGGAAGGATGTGATAGTTGTAAATTAGTGTTACAGAGGAAGGGATTGCAGAGCACCTGATGGAAAGGTCTCCAGTTGCAAGTTGCATCTAGACACAGGCAGCTGCCTCCTGCCCTCCTCTCCCCTGGCTAGGAGATAGTGTGGCCTAGTAGATAAAGCAGTATATGGGGACTCAGCTGACGTAGGTTCTACTCCTGGCTCTGCTGCTGGGTGACCTTAGGCAAGTCACGTCCCTGCTCTGTGCCTCAGTTTACCCTCCACAAGATGAGGATGCTGCCCTCCTTGGTAAAGCACTTTGAGATCTGCTGATGAGAAGTGCTGTATGAGAGCGAGGTAGTACAAACCCACCTCATTTAAGGCCAACACTCCCCTGGCTCTATTAACACAAAGGTCAGCTCAAACCTTCCCCCCCACGCTTGACTCCCCCATATTGCTCAGCCCACACCCCAGATCCTCTTTCTATAAACAACCTCTCCCACCTCCTTTATAGCCAGGCATGGGGCGATGAGTCACTTGGCTCTCATTTAGTCAGTGGAACCCACTTAAACCTTTGCCAGCAGGATCAACTGCTGCTAACAGAGTGGGCGTGTTTCTGGCCGTTTCTAAATCACAGAACATGGGGAGCACCAGGAGAGGGTTCGCAGACTATTTAAAGGGATGCTACCCTATTCTTTCCTACACCGAGATTCGGACTCTTCATTTGAAGTGTAGACAGGTCCCCATCCACCAAAGCCTTCAGTGACAAGCGATTTCACCTGGGAGCATGTGTGCATGATTTTGTAATCATCTTGAGTGGAAGTGTGGGACTCAGAACAGTTCACGATCTTGCATGGCTGTCAAAATAACTGGGTGGTGGGGGGTTGCATTAAAATGCTGACAAAATTTGCCTGCATGGATAGGCACTAAAACTTTGTTAATTACAACGTGACATGGTGTGAAATCACAGTGCGTCCTAAGTTGCTGACTTGATTGCAGTATTGGGGCCTGATTCTCATTTACACCAAGGCCCCTTTATACCACACAGGGAGTTAGTGTAAATTACACTAACACCTACTTTAAGGCTTCTTTATTCTGCCAGAGTGGTGGGAAAGGGCCTCAGTGTAAACGAGAATCAGGCCCTGTGTGCTTTAAAGTTTTGTCATCCTGCTATTGGTGTAACACTCCCATCAACCCTACAGGACAAAAGAAGCTGTTTGCTCTTTAAGGGAGTTGGTTTTTCAGATTGTTTGAGGAAAAGTTGTTTGGTTGACATCATCATGAGCAGCGGGTCAGCAGAAAATCGGTGTATTACTATGAGGCTTGTCTACTTGGAGAAATTGACCAGAATAACTATTGTGGAATAAACTGTACTGCGAAAACTATTCCAGAATAACTCTTGTGTGCACGCTTCTGTTCTGGAATAGCTATAATGCCTTCGGGTTTGTCTGCATAGGAAACTTATTCCAGATTAAGGTAGGTTGTTAAAGCAGACTAGCTATTCTTGAATAACTCCATTTGTGTGCCCTGTTATTCTGGAACAAGATGGCTTTTTCTGCTTTAGTTTAATCCACTTCCAAAATGGATTACGCTAATTCAGAATAAAACACTCTTATTCTGGAATAAGAACATTTATACATGGAGTTATTTCAGGATAGTAATTCCTGATTAAATATTTCAAATAACTCCAGATGTAGACAAGCCCTTAAATTTCCACCCTACCTTATTCTGAAATAACTTTTCCCTGTAGACATGCCCTTACAAACTCCACTTAAATCCTAGTGTGAGAACTATGGGTCTGATTCTCCATTGCCCTTTACCTTGGGGAAAAGGAGTGCAAAATACCATCAGTCTCAGCTGGTAGAGCTTTGCACTTGTTTTGTGCTGCTGTGAAAGGGGCCTAATTCTCATTTACATTAAGGCCCCTTTACATCGCTCTGGCAGTGTAAAGAGACCTTAAAGTGAGAGTGAGTGTACTTTATTGCCAGGGGTGTGGAAAGGTGCTGTTGGGACTTGTCCACACGTACACTTTGGCTGGCATAGTTATAGCAGTGCAGCTATAGCATCGCAGCTGCCTAGTGTAGACACAGCCGCCATCAATAGAAGGAGTTTACTTGTCAGACTAGTAACGCCACCTCCCCAAATGACAAGTTATGCGACAGAAGTACTCCTCTGTCGGCATAGCTGCGTCTGTGCTAGGGGTTTTCCTGACATAGCCGTATCGGCCAGGAGGGGTGGTTGTTTTCACACTCTTTACCGACGCAGCTATGCCAGCAAAAGCGCGAACGTAGCACCGGAGATTATTCTGTTTGGGGAGCTGGTGTAAGCGATACCGGCAAAAACTGCGTTGCCAGTGTCAACTGCAGCTCTGCTAGGCAGGTTTGCTGGAAAGCTATAGTGTTATTGCTGTGCCAGGAAACTTTTTCTAGCCCAGGCAAGGCCTTGGTGTAAATGTGAATCAGGCCTGATGTGCCAGACTGAAGTGGTGCGTGGTCCGTGGACTGGCCTTCTGCACACGGGTGGGTTCCAGCTCTGATTTCCCTTCCCCTTGCATAGGTGCGCAGGTAAGGTCTGTATATGACGTTCTTGGGAGACAGAGAGGACAGAAAAGGGCTTTTGGAAGGTCAGGGGTAGAGCGGTACACGGAACCCTGTAAATCCAGTCCCAGAAGGTAGACATCTGCTTTGCTTGTTACCATGGGCTGGCTGTACCCCGAACCAATTGGCTCTGGGACCTGATGTGACCTTTCAAGAGGGAAAGGTGAAATTCTAGCCGCCACTAAGACATTTGTCTTAAATACTCTTTAACCCAGTGGGGGCAGTGGTCACAACCCTGGCTATTGATGGCTGCAGGATGAATGCCAGGAAAACCTGTTTCTCCAGCCTTAAGGATTTAGTAATTAGAGTCCGTATAATCGTCTTCACTTGCTTATGTAGAGCCGAGCTGTACCCCGAGCCAGCACGACTTGCGGCTTTGCTCAGAGCTGGCTTGAGAAACTGGTGCATTGGGGAGCTCCACGCTAAGGAGACACTGACTGGGCACAGGGGCGCAGGAGTTACGTCAGCCTTGAGCATGAGTCCATTTTGAATAGATCTATGTCTAGACGTTCAATAGCCCCCAGCTCCAATGTATCTCAATGCTTGCCAGGTAAATCGGATCAGCCCTGGCAACATCTTCACGTGCCATTTTCTGACGTGGCTCCTTTGCTCCCTTTCCTTCACAACCCCAATCCAGCAAGGCAACGGTCACCGTCAACGCCGATGGACCCGGCATGGACAGAAACTCACCGTCTTGACCGGGTCCTAAAGGACACGGCGGGCATCGTGCTGTGCCCAGGACAATTTAAGCTGGATTCTGTTTTGGGCTTCGTCGAATGACATGTGCCCAGGTGCCTCAGATTAGAGTCAAGCCTCTTGAGCCCCATTTAAATCAGATTAGCATAGACAGCTCAGATGATCTGATTTGTAAACAGGGCTGAATCCTGCCCTCCGATCCACCCAAGTCACCCCCCACCCCCTCCAGTCTAACCAATGGGATGGGGAGGGTTTAGGGTCTGATAGCCAAGGGCAGAATTTTTGCATAGTGTGTCAGGCCTCTTAAAGTGGGGGCTTATTAATGACTGAGACCCATAAGCCTCACTCGGGAGGCTTCCATGAAGAATTTAGCACTCCAAGACCTGTTGAGTCCCCTCAGTTCCCCTGGAAGTCCAGCGGGCTGATTCTCAGGCATGTTCGATGCAGGGATGGACGGGGGTTACGGTAGTTTTAAGTCACCTTTGTACTTCTCTGGCGTGATCCTCATTTACAACAGTCCCTTTAGAGTGTTCTTGAGTGTACTATGGTAACATAAAGGGGCCTTAAACTGGGTGTAAATTACCTTGGACAAGTCAACGTCTCTCTGTGCCTCAGTTTCTCCATCTGTACAGTGATAACACTGCCCAACCTCGCAAGGGGGGTTGTGAGGACAAATGCATTAGAGACTGTAGAGTGCTCACCTACTGTGGTGATAGGGGCCAGATAATTATTTAAGATAAATCATCTTTCCAGCCCCTAGAGTTTAAATTAGAGCAACCTCAGGGCATTCATCCTTAAGGGTAAAATTCCCCCTTGTGCAGCGTGTCAGCACAAGACCTATGCAAGTCAGCAAAACAGGATTTAAGTGGGACATAAGTGGCGCACAGGAGGTGACTATCCCTTAAAGCACTGCTCCAGCCTCCACTGTGGTTTTGTTTAAAAAAATAGCACCTCTTCAAACCAATTCACTTTGGCTGGTTTGCTGAGGGCAAGTTACGTTGAACTATATTCTCCTTTAAGTGAAGGCCTCTTTTCCCTGCTCTGGTTCCTTCATGCTGGGAGAATCAGCCTCGGGGTATTTTAAATGCCAGAAGGAACAAAATAAAATAAAACAGTACAAATGAGCCAACAAATGGAGGGTGTACGGGTCCTGAGAGCCTGTAACTGATGGATTTGAAAGAAGTGTGGTGGTGGTGTAATCTGCTGTGTACAGGAATTTCCCGAGTGGCTCCGACCAGCTGTCCATCTAGCCTCCTGTCCTGTCTCCTGCAGTCGGCAGTTACAGATGAGGTTTTGGAAATCTAACCCACTGCTGGTGAAAACGCAGCCGGGTTATAACTCCTTCTCCTTTTGCTTCCCCAGCAAAATGCACAGAGGTTAGGAGTCTCCCAAGCAACTCATTCTTTAACTACACCCGTCGTTTCGGTGGCCACCCCGAGTTTGCTGACCCAAGGCCTGCCTTTCTCTGCCATGCCCACAGCATACAACACAGGTAAGTGCGACGGACATGAAATTACAGTATTGGTTGGAACTGACGGATGTCCCGGTGCATGCCTTTGCCAACGTTTCCCACACAATACATAAGCAGCCTGTGGAACTCATTGCCACAATATATCTCTGAGGACCGGAGCTCAGCAGTATTTTCTGTTTTTAAAACATCCACCGTTATAGCTGTAAGGATTTTAAGGCCCTGATTCTCATTTACGCTGAGGCCTCATTACTCCATTTTGGAAATGGAAAGACGCCTTGAATTACATCCACTTCATGGCCCTTTCATGCTTCTAGTGTGGTGTAAAGAAGTCTTTTGTGCAAATGAGCATCCGGCCCAAAACCCAGCCGGCTTCTGGGCATTAGCCCGTTGCTAACTGATGGGGGTTAGAAAGAAAGAGAGACGAAGGTTATAAGACACCTGTCCCCAGAAAAGGCATTATTCCTCTGGACTCTGTCACACACCTCTGCAGAGTTGAAGGCTGATCGGTGTCTTGTATAACTCAGTTTGGCATCTGCTCAGAGAATATCTTATAAAAATGCTGGACGAAGCTGTTTTTCTGGGAGAGCCTGGAATAGGTGTGTGGGGAACACCCTCTTCTAATTAATAGGTGTAGCCCAGCCGATGTCTGCTCCCAGGCAAGTAGAAGATTCCTCTCTGCGCGTGGATTTCAGTCTGGCACAGAGCAGCCAGGGCAAAGCTTGTTCACTGCCCTAGTCCTCAATGTCGATTGTAAGTGGAGTATAGGCCTGTGTTCTGCCCTCTGCACGGGGCTGAATTTCAGCCTCTCTCCCTGTTTTTCTCTTGCAAAGAAACCAGAGGAAAACAATGTTCAAACGTGACGACCTGAATATTTGACTAAAAGGCTGATATCAGATATGTTCTTAGCATGATCATTCCTTACGTTACTGTGGGGCTTCGCTGTCTCAGGTGAGATCAGGACCCCTTGTGTTGGGTGCTACATGCACACACGCCGTGAGGGACAGTCTCTTCCCCAAAGAGATTCCAGTCTAAGAGCATCTCATCTTTCCTCCGCTCTTTGACCGGGCAGAACTTTTCTCTTCTCTACAAGCCCTAGCGGATGAGCCAATCTGCTGTTATTAAATAATAATGTCCAAAGTGAATTAAACTAAACCCAGTTAAAGCCACTTGAATTCTGAATGAGAGTGTCCACACAGGGGTTTAATGTGGTTTAACTACTCCACTTTCAATTCACACCATTAAGTCATTGAGATTAATTTTCCTGAGTGTCCCCCTGTAGACATCCCCCAGATAGGGGTTATCTGGAATTTGAACTGCCATGGGTGGTAGATGGGCTTGGGGTGACCGTCCTCCAGCCACAAGAAGTCTATAACCCACTCGTGTGTGTGTGTGATGTCTCCTTCTATGCCTGCTCTGCAGAGCATACCTAATTAGTTCAAACTGTAGCGATGTAAATTTCCATCTGCAGTTCAATCCTCAAGCATTGGCCAAAGCTGATGGCTGTCACACCCAGTGGCAGTAAAGTGCTATCAAGCCCAAATGGTTCACACTGTTGTAAATGACTGAGCCAGACACAGCGCCGCAGAGACTCAAGAATTGGGACCTTCTGGTGGGTGTGCCTCCAATCAGCCTCCTAACTTTGGCAGCATTTCAGCTCCCCTTCAGCCATCTCTTTGTGACACGCTGCTGCGGGCAGGTTTGTCCCTGTAGGGGTGGGGAAGACTGAAACCACAGACGCCCAAAATGAGGGGTGGAGTGGGTGATGAGTTGCGCATAGGAATTCTGGATCTGCTGCGTGCGCATCAAACGCAGAGACAATACGGCAGAACCGCCTTTGATCACAGGTCCCCAGAAGACAATGCATTTCTCTGGCAACACGTCAGCTCTTGTGATTTCACAGTTTTCATGATGTCTGGTTTTTTTCTGAAAGCTCCAGCTCCTGGAGTCATATGATTATATGAAATGTCTTCTTTTCTTTTTTAAGTACATTTCTAGCGCTCATGATTGCAGAGAAAAGCTGGAAAACATGATGCCTCAAAAACAGATTTTTAAGCCAGCCTTATGATTTTTTTCAGGGGCATGATTCATGATGTCTAAGCACCTGGGATTGACAAAACTGTTATTGTCTCTTTGAGTTTGATGTGCACAATAGATATCCCTAGCCCTGAGAGGTTACAAGAATTGTGTATATAAAAAGTACTTACATCCCCTAATGTAGAGGAGTAAAGAGATCTTAACTTAAAATAAGGCACAGAATCTCTGTGTATGTACTTACTAAAGCAAGGGGGGAAAAATTGCCACTAGAAATGTGTCCCCTTCTTCCCCTCCCAAAAACAAACAAACCAATCCAACAACTGTGCATTTTTCAGGGCACAAAAATGATTTGTGAATTCGGATCAAATTTGCAAAATAGTTTCAACCACCCCCCTCCCAAAAAACACCAAGCCTGAAAACAAATCTCAGAAATGTCAGAATGGTTTAGAAAGTATCAAAACAAATTATTTTGATATTTGATTTCAGATGGACTTTTTTTAAACAAAATGTCAATTTGAATTGGCATTCAAAACATTTTGTTTGATCTGAGTAAAATTTTTTGGGTTTTTCATTTCTTCCGGAAAACTGAAAAAATTCCACTTTGGTTCAAAACAAATCGATGTTGTAAGTTTTAATTTTTTGGTTTGACCACCAAGCTAAAAACAAAAGCAAAACAAAAACCCCAAAACTAAAAACCACTAACTTTTTGCCCAGCTCTAGTAGTTAGTATTTATGAATGTCATCTACCGGCATATGAGAAGAGGGTGTGTAGTGTTGTTCATAAATTTATATGTTTGATAAAGTTGTTGGCACATTGAAAGATTGTTTCCTAGTTGAGCAACTATTCAGACAAGCTATTGACAGTCCAAGGCCTTGTCTACAAGGGAATGTTGCACCAAACTAACTAAAATCTGTTTCAAAACTGGTTTCATTAAACCAGAGCAAATGCTCTTATTTCAGTGTAAGAGAGCAGCTTAATTCAATTGAACTGATCCCTGATCGAGTTAAGGCAAACTGAAATAAGCCTGGTTGAAACTGAAAGAAGAGCATCCGCACAGGCAAATATATGGTGTAGACAAGTTCCGATTCAAATGACTTGACAGGGGTATCTGCCTCAGTTTCCCCTTTGAGAGTCCCCTGAAGTAGTCCAAACAGTCTTTTCTTCTCTCACAGCTCCTCTGGGCAGGGCTGGATTTCTAGTTAGGCACAGTAGGCAAGTGCCTACGGGCACCTAAACAGTGGCAGCTTCTCACCTGGGGCCAGTGGGGGCCCGTGCCCAGTGGCCCTGGCCAATTTGGGGGCCCCCGCATGAGCTCCAGAACTCTGGCCCCGTCCCCTGCTCCTCCTCTTTCCCCTGAGGCCCTGCTCCCTGGCCAGGCTGGAAGCCGGAGCCCATAGGTGATCATATTTTCCCCCGCCTGGAGCTGGCTAAGCCAGTCGCCCCAGCCCCTTTCCCTGCCAGACCCCTGGCACGGCGCGAGCCCAGTCAGTCCCTCTCTGCCCCGTCCCCCTCTCACCCTCCCCCAGGCGTGAAAACACAAAGATCAGCTGGGGGGGGGCACGGATGATGCTGTACCTAGGGGCGTGTAAGGTGTAAATCGAGCCCTGCCTCTGGGTCCAGCCCTTTGGCCCTAGAGATGTCAGCAGGTTAGCACCCCCAATACTCCCCTGCCTTCATCACGTACAGCACCTAGCACACTGGGGCCTCTAACTGCTACCACGATATAAATCAGGAGACCACAAGATCTTTGAAAGGCTGAGTAAGGAGGGAGAAGAAAGGAGAGGAGGGGGCTGCCATGCTGTGGAGGGTGGAGTGGAGCAGATTTGGAAGCAAAGATCGCTTGTCTCTGATTACACAGTACGATCACATGGAGTTCATTAAAGTGATAGCCTGGCTGACGTGTCGGCTCACTCAATTAAACAGCAGCAAGATCAATGTCTGCAGCCGCTTTTATCATGGCAGGCATCTCCAGGATCTTTCATAACAGGATAAGACGCTGCTCAGACACACAAAGTTGGGTTGGCCATTAAGAAGCAGGCGTGTCTTTGGTTCAGACATAAACTAATTCTAATCAATGGAACGTACCATTCCTGCTTCCGCTATCTCTGGGCTGCGTGGCCCTGCTGTGCGGTTAAAGTGCTGCTTGGTGCGCTTTACAGAGTGTAATGGACTGGCTAAGCGTATGTATGGAGACACCACTGCCTCCCAGTTGTGTGTGTGTGTGTATACACCATTGCCCGGTGTGGGGTGGAACTGGAGCTCATGTTTGGGTTTATATACGACTGTCCTGTTCTGGGTGTAATGTGTGAGTGTGTTGTATATCCCACTACCCTCTACTGCATGGAATCCGCGCGCGTATGTGTGTTTCTACACCACTTCCCTGTATTGGATGTGATCTCTTTATGCGTGCGCATGAACTTCTGCAGTCTCTTGGATGAAATCAGAGCTGCACATTTGTGTGTCAGGAGCCCTCTACTGCACACAGCAAATGGCGATTCTCCTTTAGCTCAAGCGGCAGGGGTCTGTGATCGAGGAGGAGGAGGAGGTGCGTTCTATCGCCAGTTTTGCTGGGATGGTCCGAGCAGCGACTGTGCATGGCACAGTGACACCTGTGAGGTTCCTTAGCCGCCTCCAGATGCGTTACGACATGGAGAAAGATTTGGTCCCCCCCCTCCATTGTAACAGCTCAGGATTCGGTGCTGAGACAGCCTGGCTGCTGAAGCGGTGAAGCGGTTGCTTCTGAACAATGTGCCTTCTCGTTTCAGATTATCAGCTGAGCAGCGCGGAGTTATCAGCCCTCCCGGCGTTCAGCTCACCCGGCGGGTTGTCGCTCGGCAATATCTCTGCCTGGCAGCAACAAGAGCAGCAGCAGCAGCAGCAACATCTTGTCCCTGTGTCACTAAGCAACTTAATGTAAGGGAAATGGAGGCGCTGGTCACTCTGTCAGGGTTGCCGTAACGGACTCATCGCTCAAGTTCCATGGTTTAAGGCCAGACAGGACCATGAGACCGTCTCCTCTGACCCCCTGTGTGTCACAGGCCATTACATGTCCCCCAGGCACCCCCACATTGAGCTCAGTAACTTGGCTTAGGAGGAAGCAGTTCTGTCCTCAGTGGGCCCGCCACTCGAACACACGCTGCGGCTGTGTATTTCCACCGCAGATGTTCCTGGCTTGGGGAGGCAGTTTGCCCTACTGGTTGGAGCAAAGGG
Organism: Mesoclemmys tuberculata; assembly: GCA_007922155.1. Taxonomy (NCBI): domain Eukaryota; kingdom Metazoa; phylum Chordata; order Testudines; family Chelidae; genus Mesoclemmys; species Mesoclemmys tuberculata. The sequence goes on from ML675647.1 coordinate 5,667,799, forward strand.
GATGTGGAGCCAGCACTCCCGGGTTCCATGGCTGCCTGGGCTCCAGACTCCCGGGTCACTTCCCTGCTCTCTGCCTCGGGTCCCCAGTCGTAAAATGCGAATGATACCGATCTACTCCACAGGGCCTTCATTTAAGGTGTTTTGAGAGCCATGTCCAGAGAATTCTCTAGAAGGACAAATTCTTATTTCTTTCATGTGGGAGATGGTGAAAAATCAAAAACGGATCTATTTCTAGTCTGCAATCCTGCTGTGGTGCCTCATGGGAGCTGTAGTTTGGGTGCCTCATTCTCTACCGGAAGGGCTCCCTCAAAAGACTACGTTTCCCATACTGCATCGTGGCCTCCCCCCCCCCCGGTGAGGGCAGGCAATAGCATCATGGGAGACCCTGACCATGGTGCATCATGGGAGATGTAGTCAAGAGTGGGGACAGAAGGAAACGGAGCTCCGGCTCCTATGCGGCACCACAGAAGCTATCCAAATCGCAATATTTCAGTGCTTTGGCTGAAATAACTAGTTTGGTTTGTTGATGAAAATGGAAGTTTTCTGCGGAAAGCAGGACATTTTTGCAAAAAGATTCAGTTAGTAGAATCCTGATTTTCCATCGAAAAACTGCCCTAGCTCTGGGTGAACTCTGTATCCAAACTTTGTTATTAATATCAGGGGCTTAATTTGCTATGGGACGTGGGGGGCAATTGTCTCCTCACCCAGACCTTGGTTTGCCCACTCCCCACCCTGCTTTTCATAGGTCTATATGCTTTATTATGACTTTCATTTCCTCCCCTCCCCGACTTTGCAGGATATAATATAATCACATACGATAGTCTATAGACTGACACAAGTTTGTTTTCCCCCCCACCCCCAAATGAAAGGAAACCCCTGATTAACACAGTAGCATCTAGAGGCACCAATTGAGATCAGGCCTTACAACGCTATAGGTGCTGCACAGATACTTAGGGTCTGTCTACACTGCAGTAAAAAACCTGCAGCACCAAGTCCGAGATCCCGGGTCAGCCCACCCCCACCTCGCAGGTCTCAGAGTCCAGGCTCCAGCCGGAGCTCAAATGTCTACATTGCAATGGGATAGCCCCGTGACCTGGGTCAGCCGTGTCCATGCTGCGGGTCTTTTATTGTGTAGAAATACCCTCAGTAAGAAATGGTCCCTGCCCCAAATATCTTGCAGTCTAAACAGACAAAGGAAAAATTGTTGGCTTCATTCCCGACTGGGAAACTGAGGCCCAGAAACAATAAGGTCTTGTCTGCACGGGGACACTGCCCTACAAAGCTTGTGTGCAATGGCTCCCCTTGGGGACACTTTATTTGAGAATAATTAGGGTGCTTCCAAAGCAGTAATTATTCTTCAACTGCGTGTCTATACAGGGAGCTGGTGCCATCCGTTTCCCCAAGCAGACAAGCCCTCAGTGTATCTTGGAGCGGGCTTCGCAGCTGGGGTCCACAGACTTGTGCTAATGTGCTCAGAGGAGCTGTGCAGACGGTGCGACCTGGGTCCTCAAGCCGGGGGTGGGCTTGCGAGCTGGACTTGCAACCTCTACCCACAGCTATTTTTAGCATGCTAGCACCAGCCTCCCAAACGGGCCGGGAGGCTTGATTCGAGGTGCAGTGCAGACAGGGCCCCAGCATAATTTTTTCGGGCCCAGTACAAACTTGTAACACGGGTCCCCTCCCACACACATACCACAATCCCTCATCCCATACATACAATCTCGTGAGCCATGACATCTTTTCCTCAATGTAATGGGGTTTGCAGCCTGGACCGGGCCCCGCAGGGCCGCCGGGCCCCAGTAAAGTGTACCCTTCCCCCCCATGCAGGGGCCCTGTATGCAGACGTGGCCTTGGTGGCTTGTCCCAGGTCACACCACACAGGGGGGGTAGAGGCAGGAATTGGAAGTGCCTGGATCCTAGCCAGGGGCATTGAAAATCTTGGCGGGAGCTCTGCCTGCAGCCGAAGGCAGGCTGCCAGGTTTGATCGGCAAGTGCCGCACATTCAGGTCGAGTTCTCCGTGGAGGCGGGGGTGGGTGACCTTCCCCTGTCCTTGGCCTGAAGTGAGCGGGTGCTGAAGACTCTAGCATGGTAAGGCGCAGTGGAGGGGACGGGCGGGCGTGTATTCACGCTATCGGCATAGGGGAGAACGTTGCAGCCAGCTGGCTACTGTGTGTATGCCACTTCCATCTACTGGATGGAATCAGAACTGCTCGTTACTGGCCCTACGCTCCCTAGTGTAACAGCTGTTCGCTTATTGTTATTATTTCTATAGTTCTTGTCGCTTGTTTGTATTACCTTAGCGCCTAGGTGTCCTATTCGTGGACCAGCCCTCCAGTGTGCCAGGCATTACACAAACACAGAACTGTGCGTAGGGGACCTAACCAAGATTTTCTTCCCCCACCCCGTTGTGCTAGGTGCTGCAGACATTTAGGGGGGTTGTCTACACTTAAAACGCTGCAGTGGTACCGTTGTAGCGCTTCAGTGAAGACACTGCCTTCAACAGTGGGGAGAGTTATCCCGTTGGCTGGGTAATCCACCTCTCCACGAGGCAGTAGCTAGGTTGATGGGAGAATTCTAGCGCTACCTGTGCTAGGAGTTAGGGCATTTCAACTAAGTCGCTCAGGGGTGTGGATTTTTCACACCCCTGGGTGGTATAGTTACACTGAACTAACTTCCTCAGGTAGCCCAACCCACAGTAAGAGGCTGTCTTTGTTCCAAAGAGCTTGCACCTAATGGAACTGGCTAGAAATCTTTTCTATTCCCCCACATGAAAAATTTCAATGCCTATTTTGTTATTTTCTGCTATGGTTTTCTATAGTGTTAATGTGGCCGTATTGGTCCCACTGAAAGAGGCAAGGTGGGTGAGGTAATATCTTTTATTGGACCAACTTCGCTTCATGAAAGAGAAAAGCATCGAGCTGCACGGCTTAGAGTCTAGTTAGACAAGACAACCAAAGGGTGGAATGGGAAAAAGATTCACAGTGAGGAAGTGGCTTGCTCAGGGTCACACAGGTGGGCAGCGTGGCCGAGCACAGATTGCGCTTCTCCTGCTGGCAATAGGACTTTTAGTTCCAAGCATCCCCAATGACGCACAAAGGCCACAAATGTCCTTTATCCATACAGGAAACGCATCTGATGCTACACTAACACAGAGAGTTGCACTGCCAAACATTAGGGCCTGGGTTCTTCTTCACATGCAGGCCCTTTATGTTGCTCCTGCAATCCAGATAGGGTGATCTTGTGCGAAGGCATTCGGCTGGGCTTTAAAAGACGGGTTCCAGTCCTGTCTCTGCCCCAGAACTGGGTGGTTTGGGGGCAAGTTACTTCCTTTCTCTCTGTCTCAGCTTCACCATGCAAACCAATATTAAACTGCACTGAGAGGGATGGGTGATAAGAATTTCTGTGATAGAAAAGGCCTTTACAAAAATTAATGATCAATATTTCTCTCTTTTTCCATCTGTTTCTTTTTTACCTTCTCTCCATCTCTCTCTGGTCCCCTCACTGACCCCCGTGTGCACTCTGCTACGTTTTCTCTGCCACCCTCTGCCACTTGTCTTCCCCCCTTCCCTTCTTTTCTCATCTCTTCCCTCCCACTCTCTCCAATTCCCACCCTTCCACCGGGCGCAGACAAGGGAGTCACTTATCTCACACCACCACGTTGACTGTCAACACCAACCCCAACATCAGCATCAAGTCGGAGCCCGTCTCGCCCAACCGGGAACGTAACACTGCCACGCCGCTCAGCTCCTTCCCGCACCAGAGCCGGCACGAGCCGACGGGGCGTTCTCCCGTCGACAGCCTCAGCAGCAACGCCAGCTCCTATGAAGGCAATGAGCGGGATGACCCTGCCCGCGCCGATTTCGGCTCATCCCTCGGCCTCCTGAGACCCACGACCGAGGCCGAGGGAGAGAGCCCATCAGTAAAGCGCGTGCGGCTGGACGCCTGGGTAACATAACCAGCTCCAATTCTCTTCGAGCTCCTTTCTGCTCACGTCTGGGTGGGGGTGGGCAGATGTGGGGGTGGGGTGGGGTTGTTACCAGTGGCAGGGTTGGGAGGGGAAAAGGGAGGGCCGGGGTGCAGCTAAACGGGTTTGGGGCAGGGGCGGGGACTTCTTATAAACTGCCTGAGAAATAGCTTTAGGATTTTGTAGGCATTCATTCTAGTGCAGCAGGCAACGTTGGCAGTACATAAGGCACTCACTCCATGGCTGAGAGCAGCTTAGAATCAAGAATAAGGGGGTGGGGGGGGAGTGTCACCAAAAAAAATCAATCACTTGTCCTAGTGAGCAAGTGTCAGGCGTGTGTGCTAGGTTGTTGTCGATAAAATTCACCCGCTGGCGATCGGGCGTCAGGGAGGGCTTGACACAAAGGCCCCGTTTAGAAGGTCAGACCTAATTCTGAGAGAAGAGTGCCTTTGACAATAAGGGTTCGAAAGGAACTGTACCCAGGACGTCTGTTTGGATGCGTTGCAGAGAATTTCTTATGCACACATATATATGCACATTTTAGCTCCGATTCCACAAGGCTCTGTGCACTCTAAACGCCCTTTTCGGTCCCTTTTTTAGCCAAATTCAAATAGATCTGGGTTTTTTTTTTGTACTCTATGCCCCCAGTATAAAAGTGTGGCGTTCACCTTCCACGCAGAAAGGCGAGCATGAGGTATGAGCGTCATTTAAGTTCCACTAAAAAAAAAAATTGCACTTCAGTGAGACTTAAGCGATGCCTCTTTTTTCTTGTCCCTCGGCACAACAGGGTGGATGTCACCCAGCATGAACTGGTAACCTACCAGTGAGGGTGGGTCAGATGCCGTGTCTCTGCTCTGTCTGTAGTTCGCACCCACAGTTCAACATGCTTGGATCAGAACGCTGATCAATATTACCGTTAGGAGGCTTGGCTTCTCCTAATCTGTTTCAACTCCAATTATGTTGCTAAATTAAAAATGAATAATAATTGTTCATTCAAAGAGAGCTTTTCAAATCCAGTCTGTAGGGCCAGATTCTCAGCCTCGCTGCATGGCATAAAGGGTATGCTTGTCCAGCAAGTGTAAATGCATGCCATTTAAAGGCCCCTTTGCACTGCCAGAACCATATAAAGAGGCCTTAGGGTAAATGAGAATCAGGCCCTTGATTTTTAGGGTCTTCTCTGGCAGTTCAGATGGAATTTAATTAAAGACAACATCCCCGCTGGTAGATCACCAGATTGGTGCCACACACCTTTGCAAAGTTCAAGTTTTTGAACACCCCACTGAGGTCTAGAATGGTTAAATAGCAGAAATATTGCTTATACCTGAATCAAAAAACATTTAAAATGGGAGGAAAGATTTTTGTTTTTGTTTTTTTAATAAAGCAGTTTCAGCAACCAACAACAGAAAATTTTTTTATAAAGAAACACCTAAATCTCTCATCAATTACAACTCCTACTAATTGGGATGTCGGTGAAGTTGTATATTTAAATTTGAGCTGGTTAAAAAAAAATGAAAAAATAATTCTTGGAGATTTCTTAAGATTTTTTTAAATTGAAATCCTAATTTTTCGTTGAAATTTGAAGAATTCTGATGGTGCCCTTGAACAACATGTGAGGGATATCTGCAAAAATGTCATCAGCTTTTTTTTCTTCAAATGCAAAATTTTTTATCAATAATTTGAAATTAGAAAGTTTTAGTCAGTTCTACAGTTGGTTGAAAAACTCGGGAAGAATGTACAAAAATATTGAACATTGTTTTCCTTCCTATTCCCCTCATCAAAATCCAGCAATTTTTCATCATTTTGGACTTGGTCACAAAACGGGTGAAAAAAAGTTGCAAACATTTTATTGCTCTTCCTTCCTGTTTATTTGTTTAAATATCGCAATCGCAATGAAAATTTTCTTCGTGATTTGAAATATTCCAACGTAACATTTTACGTTAGCAGTTCAATTGAGGGAAATCAGCACAGTATAAACTGCTGAGGACAGCACCCAGTGATGTTTTCTTCTCGGCCGTGCCATTCAAACGGATTTCTCGTGTCCCAATGGCTCAGGCAGTTAGCTCCATCACAGATGGGGCAGAACACGCATCTTCATCCCATCCTGACAATATTACTGCCAATGTCCTATACTGACCTGACCCTAATATATTGTAATCGGCTCAGCTAAAGCTTTGCACTATCCAGTGAGGAGAAACACACATGTTGTGGAAGGGAAATTAACGTTTCTCCCTGCTTAACCTTTGTGGATGACAACGTTGTCCATATTAGACTTCATCAGAGTATAAACAAAGGCTGATAAAACCACGATCAGGTTCATGAATTAGCAGGAAAGAAATTATATTCTGCAAGGGCCATATCCATTGGTCTGACTTTCCATTGATGTCCATGGGAGCTTTGCCCCTTATTTCAATGGTGGTAAGATTTGTGCCTGAGGGTTGAACTGAGATACAGCTTATGTGCGCTTCATGCTTGTTTGTGCAGGGTTAAAATTCACTCCACGCAGAGGCCCCATGTACCAGTTGTCTTATTTCAGGTGATGTATAGACGTGGTGCTGGCGTGTCTGCCTGGGTCTAATCCCAGCCATCCACCCAAATCCCTGGCTGCCTTGAAGCAAATGGTACAAAGGGCCCATTAACGTCAGTGGGCCGGGAGCCATATGATTACGCTAAGCAGTTATCTGACGGGCGTTGGTCCCCTTCGGTTACTGTCTCTAATGTTAGTGTGTGAAATCAGAAGACCTGTTCGAAATCAGGAGATTGCACTTTTTTACCGAGAGGGTCTCAGGGCACTGAAACTCACCCCCTTACCCCCGTGCCATGCTGGCACCACGGAAGGGTTGGCGGGGCACCGCCAGGTTAGCAGGTGTATTCAAATGGCAGCCACTGTGCATTCCAGTCAGAAATGCCAAGCTAACTTCCTCCTGCACTCTGCCCCCCCCCCACTCTTTAATTTCCTATCCCACACACCTCTGATCTTTTTATTTTGTGCCCCGATCGCCAGCGGGGAGGAACACTCTTAACCCCCTCCCAAAAATTAAATAAGCCAAAGGGCAAAATCCTTACTGGTGTATGTTGACACCTAAAGGAGCTACAGCCCGATTGACCCCAGCTGAGGAACTGGCAAAGGGCATGGTCATCTGAGGTACAGGGAGCATGGAAGATTAGGGGCAAATGGCAAGAGCGGAGGGGTCTTTAGTCATTTCTAGCAGGAATTCTTCTCCCTGTGGTTATTGATCTAATTTATATGTATGTGCCACGCCTCTGTCTCATTGCCCAGCTAGCAAACACTGGGGAGGCTGTGGGATGGCAGCTTCCTCTCTCACCATTAGGTAAGATCTTCAAATGCTTTGTTCTCCAGCAGTAAACACTAGATATCCTCTCCCCCGGGATCAGCGCATTGAACTGAGAAGGCAAGTCAGTGCAGCTAGCTCAGGAATCTCGTATGGACGGGCTTTGGAGAGCTCATGCAGATAACGTCCGAGTCCTCTGTGGCCAAATGTTCAGTCCTTCCTTTTGCCTGCATTTGTGAATGGATGAGCGCTAGTATCAGGGCTCAGTTTATTCCCTGATCTGCTCTCCCATCCCGCCTTTTATGTTGATCCTCTGCTTGAGAGCATGGTCCCCCAACAAACCTGCTAGGACATCTCAGCTCTGCAGCTACTCGGCTAAATGGGAACTTTGTTCTCACTCGGTTAATTCTGTAATTACCTATGACTGTGGGAGCCAGTGGAATTCTGCTGCCATTTGTGGCTGCTCCTTGGGAGAGTTTGAGAAAGCCAATTCTCTTTCAGCATCTACCAGCTCAGTGGTTTCCCAAGATGAGTGGCTTTTGGGATCCCCCGAAATTGCCCAGAAATACTTCAATGAAGGAGGAAAAAGTCATGGTAGGACTTGTAAGTGTAGTTGGCTTTTTGTGGCCCAGCATTTATTCCAGAAGCCTATAGACTTCTAGAATACTTCCAGCTCAGTGGGAGATGGAAGTCTGAGAAACAGACGCCTGTTGAGATTAGAACAGCTAAATAATAAGAAGACGAAAGCACTAAAAAGTGAAATGGTTTCCAAACAGAACATTTTTTTTTGTTTTTCAATGTTTTCTGCAACATTTTTTTCCAGTGGAATTTTTTCATCTTTTTTTTTCCCCTGGTCCATTTTTGAAAATTCTCAGTTTGAAAAATGGACATCTTCAGTTTTGGAAAAGCTCTTCCATGCAACGTCTACACTGGCCAACCAAAACTAGCAATAAGGAGAGGGGGTGGGGAAAAAGCCCTCCAAAATCCAAAAATAAACAGTTGCATGAAAATGCGATGCAATAATTGCAGCTTTTCTTAGGGGGGGAAGGGAAAGTGTAAACAAAATCTGATTTTGGGGGGTGATATTTTTCTTCCTTTTTAAAATGCCATTTTTTGATTAATTTTTCATTTAAGGTTGTTTTTTGGGGGGGAGGGGCCTGGTTCTCCCAGATCTAAAGCCTCTCTAAATATATCTGTGCAGTTAAAACACTGCTTTCCTTGGTAGATTTCAATCCATTCCCTGCATGGTCATAAGTTCTCATCGCAAAAACCACCATGGCCACTGGCCCAAACTAGACCCCTTTGCTAGCTGCCTCAGCAGAAAGGCCGTGGATGGAACGTGCACAGAGACTGAACTCCCCTAGGGGCAGTTATTCCAGAGCAATAGTAGTAACAATGCTGCTGACTGCATGGTTCCATGGATCAAGGAAAGACATCATTGTCCAAGTTCATCAGCCTTTCCCTTGTGAATAACAGGGCTCAACTGGCACGGCCTGTCCTATATAATCAGATGCTAACTCTGCTCTTTGTTTGGCAATTTCAGATGAATTCATTAGCACGTTCTTCCATAGATAACTTCTACCATGACTTTTTTTCCCTTTAAATGAAATTACTCTATATGCAAAGGCCCTGTCAAGGCCTATAGAACACTAGCCCACTAGTACCCAAGCCATACGGCTTAAATAGGAATTAAGTGGTGTATACATCTCATGTTAGCCCCTCTGCGTGTGGGTCAGTTTCATCCTGGGGCTAGATCTTCTGCAAGTGTAAATCGGTGTATTTTCATTGATCTACACCCACTGGGGATTTGGCCCTTGGTGAATTCTGTGCTTACGGACTACTGCCGCCTTGCAAAATTAGCGTGAAAATTTACCAGCCTGGGAGAAAAATCCTATTCGCCATAATGATGGACAAATCAACAAATTGTTTTGTTTGCTCATCAAAGAGTCGTCAGAAGTTGAGCAACTTGCAACTTTGACACCACTTTTCTGAGAAAAAGTGTTTGATGATTGTTATTTTTTGTTTTAAAAAAAAATTCCAAATTTCAACAGATTTTTTCCATAATCCTCATGTTGATTACTTTCCTGCAGAGTGGAATTTTGCAAGGCTATGGGGGCTGTGCTGCAAAATGGGCGGTATTTGGAAGGTGTCTGTGGCAACTTTTGCGTTGCCTCCATATGTCAAGCTAAGCAGAAGTCCCCAATCTGAATTTTATCTGACCATCAAAATCAGATCAAGTCCCATTTTATAACCTTAGCGACGCCTGGGTACCATCCATCCATCCGAAGCCTTTGCACGGCCTTGCTTTGAAATTAGGCAGAATACAAAGCATTTGTCATCGATTTTATTTTTCCTCCACTGTCCTGCAAATACACCCTTTCTTTCCTGTTGGGAGACTTATGGTGGAATGTCATTTGCAGCTCTCAGTGCATTCTTTAGTCCAGAGGATCCCAAATGGTTAACTCCATTGACAGGTATAAAAGACCATCTGGTACTCAGATCTGACTGCTTGAACGTCGATGTAGAACAAACCTGAGGAAAATCCTTTTTGCTCATTAACTTCATACCCTAACTCCCAACTTGGCACGTCTACCTTGGAGCTGAAAGCTTGGAAAATAAAATTACAACCTGGGTGCATATATACAGAGAGAGAGAGAGAAAGACAGACAGACAGACCACCAATGGACCAGCTAAATCAGTTACAAAATGGTATTAAACTAGCACCAAGCAGCTAACATTTCAAATAAATAATAAATAAAAAGCCAAGAATCAAAGCTGATCTTCAGAAATCTGGTGGTAGGGATGCTCAACCCATTTGCAAATATGGCTTGTGGGAAAGTGGGGACTGTGCTACGGGAACGGATGGAGGGGAGCATGGGGTTTGACAACGGCTTTAGCGTCACCATTTTGGTGAAATGGTTTTTGGGTTTGTTTGGGTTTTTTTCGCCTGGGTTATTCTCTATTTTCCCACAGACTGTAGAATCCAGTAAACGCCTCCTAATTTTCAAAAGACAACCAGAAGAATGACAATCTAAGAAATCAACACCCTCCTTTGTGCTTCTATAAATATGTTTCTGATCTTTTAATTTTATTTCTCGTGCTCCACTGTACTGTTGACAGTTACATTGTGTATAATTTTTTTTTAATTTGGAATTTTGTGTTGTATAGGGTTTAGTTTTAAAAATATATATATATATATTTTTTCCATTTTTTAAAAAGGGGTGTTGCAAAAAAAATTGCACGATTTAAATGACAAATAGTTAAAATGCTGCAGTTTTTAGAGATGTGGAAGCAAAATGGAGCTTATTTATTCTCAAAAGCTATAAAAGGTGTAAAATGCATGAAGAAAAAAAAACATTTACAAAAAACAAAAACAAAAAAAAGACAAAAAAGTGTAACCTGAACAAAGTGTAGCGTTTAAAAAACTTTAAACGATAACAACAATGAAAAACAGCTAATATATTGTGTTTGGCTAGTTTGCTTTTGTTTTTAATTGTTCCTTTTTTTTCTTTTTTTTTTTTTTTTGGAGAATGAAATACAATTGTGTATATTTTCATATAAGAAGTATGCACTGATATGTTTCAAAAAATGATATATTACTTTCTAAAGGTGTGGTTACTTACCAAAGTCTGTTTCTGATCTTTTCCTTCTTGAAACCTATGTGGATCCTTCAACATACATACTCTGGGGTTAAATATGAGAGGCCTAATTCGAGTTACGCTAAGATCTCTTTACATTGCTGTGGAAGTGCAAAGGGGGTGGAAATTACAGTGACACCATCTTAAACCTTCTTTATACTGCCAGAGCAGCATAGAGAGTCCTTAGGGTAACTGGTTTACTTCTCAAGCGACTCAAATATTGGGTTTGCCTGGATGTGTGGTACCTTCCCTACCAACACCAAAAATGCAGGGTGTCGCCTAGGCCATGAACAGATTTTTAACCACAGGTTAAATGTTCCATCAAAGACTGTTTTAATCCATCAGGAGAACAAAATTGTCCTTCAAAGATGGGGCGTGAGACAAATCAAGACATGCACTGAGGATTTCATGGTAAATTAAGAATCAAATACAACACTGGACTCCTGTTTAAAGTCATAGTTTGTCAAGCAGATTCCAGTGCATGAAATTGGATCAGGAGTTTCATCCATTTACATCGGAGGTGGTGCTCTTGGGAGTTGTAGCGTTTGGTACCCTGGTTGCTGTTCATTTCAACCCCTGGGTGTGCTTATGTTTGACCGTGAGAGAGGCCGTTTGACTGCATTGGGCCAGCTTGTGGTCGTGTGTACGGTTTTTGCAGCCCTAAGGCTTATAGAAATTTTAGGCCACGTCAAAAATAATGTTCTGTTTCCTGTCATCCCTTAGGAAAAGGAGTTGGGTTTGATTCTCCTCCTTCTGAACAAGGAACTGGGGTGGGGGACAAGGGAGCAAAATTTCAGAGATCGGTGTATTTTCAAAATTGGGTTTGTGGCAAAATATTGTCCAAGGTGCAATCAATCTGTGTGACATGACGTCTTCTGCATTAGAAGGGCAGAAAGAAGATTTCTCTAAGATGGAGTAGAGTGGAGAGAGATCGGCGTTAAATAAGAGTCTGAGTGTCCAGCCGTGTAAAGCGACCTCAAAGTGGGAGTCAGGTACAGTGGTACCTACTTTAAGGCCCCTTTATGCTACCAGAGTGGTGTAAAGAGACCTTGGGAGCAACTGGATAGAAATAATTGGACAGCCAAACTCCTAACAGATTTATCCAATGGCCATTGCACCATTGCATATGGGAATGGGTTTAAATTGGGTTGAATGAAGTAAAGTCAACAGGAAAATTGTGGATCCTACCACCGCTTTGCTTTGGTGGGTGGGGTAGAGGAGGCTGGCTCTGAATGCAAATTTTATATTTGGCTCCTATCTCTTTAATGGGCTAAAGCCAAAAGCGAAGGGCCTGATTCTTCGCTGGCCCGCTCCGCGTGTAATCACTGACGCCACTGCAAACTGGGTGTGGCATCACGTGGTCGCGTTTCACGCTCATGTTGCACCGACGTCAGTGAGCGAGCAAGGGGCAGGGCAGCTGCAAACCAGCGAGATCGAAACCCAGAACAGCGTTGTGGTCTGAGCCCACCTCTGGTTTTAGGCAGCAAAGTACATTGGGCCAAATCCTCAGCTGGTGTAAATCAGAGCCAATGGAAGTAGGCTGAGGCTCACAGCCTGGAGTGGCTATAATTGAGTTCTCTTCAACTGGGGTGCTGTTACTACTGTTCGTTCCTTCGAGCGTAACAGAAATGTCCTCCATAGTACATATTGTATCAGCAACACATCAGATGGTTTTCTGAAATTTTGCATACCACGGATTTTACGCTAATCCCCCGCTCCACCCTCAGTTATACAACCATAAAGCAATATTACTACCCAGAAGGTTCACGCGGGTATATAATTGAGGGCAGAGTTTGGTGTAAACTAGAGCCGGTTAAAGAAAGAGTGAATGCGTTTCGCAGGAGGAAGAAAAGAAAATGGTCTAACTTCCACATGGCTGAAAAATCTCATCCATTTTAAAAATACAAATGGATTTTTTTTTTAAAAATTCCAGCAAATTCTGTTGAAATTTTGAAAAATAAATGTTGACTGGCTTAAAAAAAAAAATCCCTCCACCAATTTCAGCAGCAATTTGACCAGCTCTAGGATAAACATTGTAAAACTTTTAATAACCAGGCGGACGGGTAATAGAGAGAGAAATATTTATTTCTTTTAGTGGCTCGCTTAAGAGATATTGCAGGAAAAGAATATATATATAAATATATATATAGCTACATGGGAGTTCTTAAGTTCCTTTTTTTTTTGGTAAATGCCAACTCCCTACATTGCTTAACTATCCGTACTAGCTACAAGGTTTCTAGCAAAAGTTTACATAGCTTTGTAACCTGATGGAGTCAAAGAATTGTTTTCGGTTTGCTAAAAGGTTTCAGGTGTGTTTCTTCCCAGGCCTGTTGTTCCATGCCATTCCCCATTTCATCATGATGTGTCCCGCCTTGCTCGCTCTTCTCCTTTCATTCCCCCGGATGTAGAATTTGGAGTGATCCAGTCCATTTAAAGCATCCGAAATGTGTTCTTTGATGGCCTATAATTCTTTTCACCAAATGAAATCGTGGGGGTGAGAGAGGGCAGGGGTGGAGGGACCAGCCCTAGACCTCCCTGGCCTGTCTGGTTGTCAGCGTTTGGATTGGTGTACGACTGTTCGCCATCTCGGCTTAGCGGAAGTTAGGAGGCTGGCAGAGCGATGGCGGAAAGCCAGACCCCTGCGCTGGTCAAAAGAGTGGTTGTGGGTACTGTGTGCGCTTGAGACACTTGAGTGGTGCCTGGTGGTCCTCTCCTGCTGTGCACCAGGGGCTGCCTCAGGTGTGAAGCCGGTACTGCCCATTGGCAAGATTGCTAGCCCGCTCTTGAGTTCAGGTTCTCCAGTTGGGTTTAAGGAGGCATCACGCCTTCTTGGATAAACACACGCACATGCACACGCCGGCCTCCTCCATACAAAGCTCCAAGGCTGACACAAGATGAGTCAGTGCAGTGACCTGGGACCATTAGCACCAAAAGCATAGGTTCTACCACTTGAGCAAAACGAGTATCTCCCTTAGCTGGTAGCAGTAGCAAGCTTTTATCCTCCGCAATGACCACGAGAGGGGGACATGACAGTCTCGCCCCGTGCGTTGCCTCGGCTTTGCTGAAAAGCTCAAAGGCCCTGTTTGCTGGAGGGGGGCGGATTGGTGCTAGCTGCGACGTGGCTGCTGGTCTCCAATCTGTAGGTGTTCGGCTGGGATGTCGTGCTAGGACATTGCAGGCAGGAGCCAGGGTGCAGCTCGGGTGTGGGGAAGCTCACGCTGAATGGGACTTCCCTGTTGTAGAGGGCCTGAGAGTAAATCAACTGGGCTTGCTCCCATGAGGACAGTGAGCCCGGTTTGGCCCAGAGCCACTTAGAGGATGTTGAGCTGGGGGTACTCATCTCTACTGTTATAAAAGGCCAGATACGATGTCCCAATTGAGGCCTAGAGTCAAATAAGAAGATGTCTCCCTGTGCTAGGACCCCGTGCTTGGAGCCCAAAACAGTTTGGGAATGGCCCGGGCAGTCGTAAGATCTCTGCCAGCTGTGCCAGATGAGAGAAGGGGGCTTGATCCGCCTTCCTCCCACACCCCAAAACTGCCCCCGTGGGGTGTTGAGAAATCAAGATTGGGTCATGAAGAGCTGGTGGTGTGCTCTCGGCTCCCGCCAGCTTGCCTTGGTGGCTACCTCCTGGCTTCCGGAGAGCCCTTGACCTAAGTGGGAGTTGGGCAAGGAACTGATCTTACCAACCCTGTCCTGACGCAGCTGATGTTCGAGATAACGTTTCCCTCCTCTCTCTCGCATCTTACCATGAGCCACATCCTCGGCTGGTGTAAATCAGCAGAGCTCTGTCAAGGGAGCCAGTTTACACCTGTTAAGGGTTAAGCCCTGTATTTTCATCCTTTCTCGCCTCTCTGTTTCCATCCTTCTTCCCCCCGCCCCCACTTCGCTCTCCCGCTTTCCCTGTGTTAAAAAAAACCCCACCCCATAAACTGCATGTTATGTTCTCGCTACCTCCGTCAGCCCTCCTTTCATCTGAAAACCAGAAGCCATGAACAGTCTGTAGAAAAGGGCCTCTCCTCTGACTTTTCTTTCTTCTTGAGATGCCGTCTCCCTGTCTTTCCTCCCGTCTCTCTGATCTTTAACTTGTAGTATTTTACCTGGCTACTGTAACTGTAAATAGCAAGTTTCAATATGTTAGCAATGGTAACAGTACAGGAAACTGGTTTTTGTTGTATTGATATGAAATGAGATTATATTTTTGTCAGAGTATATTGTAATAATACTGAATTTGAACATGGCCGCAACTGTACAGCTTATTCTTGGTTTTGCCCTCTGTTGAGCTGCCCTACTTCCTCTCCTTTATCCACAGACCTCCTCCCTCCTTCCCTCCCCTCACCCCCGTTTGTTATAGATTGCAGAATTTAAACCCACCAAGGCTCTGTTTCAGGGTGGATAGAGGGCCAGGCGTTGGTGATACATTGAGCAAAGAGAGAGCTTGCAACAGAGCCCAAAAGAGAAGTCCTGAAAGCCCCAGGACCCTATTCACTCACTGCTTTGCACATTACACCAGTGCCAAGCGAGCATGGGAAGCACGCGTGTTCTGATTTGGCGAGCGTCTCACGCCTGCTTTGCACAGGTGTCATTGACAAGGCGAGGGGTGTGTAACAGCTCTCCTGGCTGGGCTGTCTGAGGAATGAACCTGAGATCTCAGGATCTAAAGGCAGGCACCTCTGACTCCCGCTTGAGCTAGCCGGTGTGCCGCCAAACCCATAAACTGCTAGTCAGCCTCTAGCCGCTGCGGGGGGCAGCCTCCCGCTGCCTCAGCAGAGGCTAAAGGCAGCAAGGAATCAGGATTCTGTTTCCCAGTGGATTTAGCAGGTTGCTCGCAGATCTTCAGAGGGCGTAAACGTGCTCAGCGCTCTGTTGAAGACAACTGAGCTCTGCTGATTTATGCAGCTGAACATCTGGCCCCGCTACGTAACACTGGGGTGTCTGTTGTGATTGTTCCCCTGCTGTTTTTTAAATGGAAACGGGCCACCTAGAAGGGTGACTGTCTCAGCCGCTGATTGATGCCAGGCTGGTGGCGTTCCAGTCCAGATGCCTCCATTACTTAGTTTCCATGAGGCCTCCTGAGGCTAGCGGTGGCCAGCCCACAAAGGCGTGGCTGGCCTTCCACCACCTGGGCTAAAGAGGCCCTTTAGTAAGCAGTAGAGGCTCCTGCATTCAGAACCAGAAGTGCCAGGTTTAAGCTTTACTGCAGGCAAAGTACCACTAAGAAACAGTATTAGTCAAGGGAGTTAGGGTCACGTCACAGACCCGCAGCCAGCTGGGTTGAATTCCTGCTCACCACCCCCTTCCGAGAAGCAGCATGAGCTACTAGAATCCCATGTAAGCCTTCAAATTTAGTCTCAAGCGATGCGTATGCCTTGCCTTGCCCCTCTGCATGTGGGTGAATTGCACCCCCTCCTCTAAGAGATGGAGAAGTTGAGAGGGGCTCTCCTTGCACTGGAGCAACCACAGGACCTTGTTGTCTTTTGGGGAGGGTTGCAAAAGGACCTTCCTGAGCCCTTTATTTTCCCCTTAATTATTGCTGAAACTCCGATTTTTGTTAAGGTTGATCATTTAAAAAAAAAAAAAGCCAGAGAGGGGCTTGGGCCATGAACATGGAAGTCCAGTGTGGATTGGAACTTTCCCGAAGTACTGGGTGGGTCTGTTCCACCCTCCCTCTGTTCAGTAAACCTTGCTTTGCTAGCAAAAAGGAAATGGTGTGTGACTGAACTGGGGAGAGAAAATCTTCCCTGCACATCTGGGCCAGCTCTTGGGTATCCTATTCCCAATGTAGGAACTATTCCCAGCTGGTGTAAAAATGAGTGTAGCTCCATTGGATTCAATGGGCCAGATCCCCGGCTGCTGTAACTTCTGTGAAATCAATGGAGCTATGCTAATTTACATGAGCTGGGTCCCCGCCCCACTGGGCCTAATTCCTGTTTTCCCTGCGGCCCCTTTACGCCGTTCTGGCAAGGTCCGAGTGCTTCAGTGTAAATGCGAATCGAGCAGACTGCATTTATTTCACCGTTAGAATATTTCTCGCTGCTCCTTTCATTTCTGTCTGTCCAGCAGAGAAAGCAAATCTGAGACCGTCCCAGGCTGAGCCTACACACCCACAATTGAGTGGGGTCAAAGTTAGGGACAGCGATCTGCCAGCCCCGAGTCTAAAGGCCTGTTTCTCATTTACACGAACGCCTGCTCTATGCACAGATTTTTGTCCCAGTATAACTATATCATCTAGGTAAGATGAGTATTTCACTGATATAGTTACAACAGTGCAACCCCTAGTGTGCATGCACTTATGCCACTGTAAAGCTGCCTTGCCTGGGCATAGTTTATTCCCTTTACCCAGCCAGACTTATGTAAAGAGGGCCACATTCTCATTAAGGAAGACAAACCAGAAACTTGCTGGCCACGCTCGGTGCAGTTGCACTTTGCTTCAGCTCAGTCCAGGACCCTCTTTTCCACCAGCTGCCGGTTTCATCAGAGCTTGCAGTTACTGGCACGATGCTAAAATTCTCAGGATTGTGGCCACACTGTGGTTTGTGACCACGCATGCCTATCTCAGATCTCTTATGGGTGATGTTAACATCAGGGCCTTTTTCCCGCCTGCTCTGCACGCTCCCCACTCCCTGTAGATCAGATAGATCAGGATAGATGTAGTGTTCTCTGGGCTATGTGCAAAAACCTTTGTAAAATAGAATAAACCCTTTAAATTATGCACTAAAAAACAAAACAAAACCCCAACATATATATATTGTGGTGAGTCGAATTTCCTATACAATTTAGCCCGCTTATGTTATCACAGGCAGCTTTTATTTCCCTTCCCGTGCTGGTGCAAATGTACAAAAAAATTGTGCACTTCCCCTTACTAGTTTTATTTATTGTTTAGAAAGGCAATTTAAAAAAGCTATACTGTGTATCTATAAGTATGTGTGTGTGTGTATGTATATATATATATATATTTATATATATATATATATATATATATATATATATATATATATATTTATTTAACCTCTTCTTTCCCGCCCACCCAGCCCTACTGCTCACTCCCCTTTATTGTGTGTCAGTTAAGGGATTCTGTTCTCTTGAGTGGTGGCAGATCATTTAAAACAAACAAACAAAAAAATCCATGATCTTTGTGTAGGAGAGAGAAGGAGGAAAGGGGGACTTTTCTGGGATGTTGCACCTCTTTGATACATCTGGATCTTTAGAGTCCAATAATTCACTGAAAGCAAGAAAGCTGTAGAGAGGTGGATACATACTGGTAGCTTGTAAATTTCCAGCCGGGATCTCCTGCTAGTTCCATCTTTCCCTAGGCCTTAGGGTCTGGCCTTCTATGTTAACCTCCCAATCCCGGGAGCTCTTTCTTGGTATATCCTTGCTTTCTTATCCCCAATCCTATCCCTTCCCACCCCCACCCCTTCTTGACAATCAGTGGCTCCTTCCCAGGGACAGCAGCACGTTGGTGAGATGTCCGTTTGGTTTTTTCAATATTCCTTTCTTTGTGCTGTATGGTGATGCGTTATTGTATATTACACGATAAGAAAAAGAGATAAAAAAAAATTACCATGAAAAATTCTTATGAGTTTTGTTTGGAAACTCTTTCACTATATTTGTTGTAAAGAGGTTTACTATTAAAAAGAAAAAAAATACACGTTTCTGATAACTTTCCTCGCCTCTGGTTATTTCCCTCCCCCAAGAAACACACCTGTGTGAATGCTAGAAGTGGGGGGGGCGGTTTCCTCATTTTGAAACTCACAGTTCACCGTGAGGAGCGCAGCAGGGCAGTGGGAGAGAATTTCAGTGACATGTTTGCTAATTTGCTGCCTTGATTTCCGGTCAGTTACAGAGCAGATCACGTTTTTTTTCCCTTAAATCTTAAGATTTAAAGCTTAAAGCATAAGTGTTTGTGTGGCCGGGCCTATGTCGGTGAGAGCTGCTGTCCTGCTGCTTGCTCGGGTGGTTTTATTATGTTGGCAGGAGAGCTCGCGCTTGGCAACAGAATGTGGCTACACAAGCGCTTCTGCCAGCAAAAGGTGTTTTTTCCACACCCCTGAACGACACAAGCTTTGCCAGCTTCAGCGCCAGTTCAGACAAGGCCTTAGTTATTTCTTTTAAAGTTTTTCAAAAAAAAAAAGGTGTTTGAGGTCTCTTTGATGAAGAACTAATTTGTTCCAAAAGACGTTGACGAGCTCTTATAAGGCCCTTGCAGGATTGGACCTGTGACTGCCTCTGACCCTCCTTGAGAAGGCGGCGGTTGCCTTCTGCACTTGCGGCTGCGTGTTTGTGAAGGGCTCAGCTGTCCTCACGCACCGGCCTGCCCAGGCCCCCCTCTGCTCGTGCGTTTGTGCCCCCACAGCATAGTGCTGGGAAATAACGGGGAGCTGTGACTTGCCCAGGGCCATTTATCTCTTTGCATCATCGGTCAGATGGCCCTTGGCTTGCACTTAAACATGGGAGAAACAAACTGCAAACATTGTCCAGGAGTGTGTGTGTTTTTGTGTAACTCCCCTTTAGTGGCTGGGCTGAGCAATTCTACAGGGATGTGTGTGTACGTCTCATCCTCTGTGCAGCCAGCATCCAAACTACATAGAACTAACACAAAGCGCAGCCGGTCCATCCCGTTTTGTTCCATGCCTGGGGCTTGCCCAATGTGCCGCTTCCAAAACAGAAGCTTTACAAGCCTAGGGATGGTGAAAATGTTTCCATTTAAACTGGTTTTCAGTGGAAAAGGGGGGTTTCAGATAAATTCAGTTTTTACAAAAAGGGTCCATTTTCTGTAGAAAAATCTTGATTCTTTTTCATCCAAAAAAGACCCCCCCCAAAACCAAATGATTTTCCATTTTCAGACAAAAGCCACATTATTTCAGCTGGAAAACACATTTCAATTCTGAAATGCCAGCACACTGCCTCGTGGCCGTGGAAGTTCAAGGGGAGGGGCCTTGTGCCTGCATTCTCCTCTATGGGCCAAGCTCTCCAGCCAGAGTTCATTTCTCAGGATGCACCATGGCCATGCGACTACAATGGTGCACTGCCTTGCCTCACCAAGAGGGTGGCTATGGTGCATCATGGGAAATGTAGTCCAACCAAAGAGCCTGGCTTATAGGAGGGAATGGGAGCGTGAGGCACTTGAACTACAACTCCTATGACGCATCAGAGCATTCCTTCTTGGTGCGGAGAGGCAGTGTGTCATGGGAGATGAAGTCTGGCAAGGGAGCCCGGCCCAGGGAGGAGAAGAGGCGTCTGAAGGACCTAAAGGACAATTCCCAGGAGGTGCCATGACAGCATTTCCAAATTGAAATAGTTTGTGGTTTGACTGGCAGAAGTCCTCATTGCCTGGTGGTCTCTGCCAAAAGTTTTTGTGTCTCGGCTCAGCTCCTCCTGTCCCTGGCACAACCTCCGCCCCCCGCACCCCATCACATCACGCTCAACGCCAGCTCAGCAAAGCCAGCGCAAAGCGAATGGCCGGTTCTCTTCTTCCACTGCAGGCAGCCTCTTCGCTGCAGAATTCACATCGGCGAGGGCACCAGAGCTAGGCCAGGCTGGGCATGAGCGAACACACGGCAAAGCCCCGTCTGAATTGCTGCATCCATCCGGGCAGAGGCTGCACTCCACTGTGTGTGCATCACTTGGATTTCTGGGCCCTGCTCCCGCGTGGCGTGGTGCTGCAGTGAGCTGAGGCTTTCCCAGTGAATTGTGGAAGAACTTGTCTGTTCTTCTGGACACCTGGGGGCAGTGTGGGAAAGTGCAGGAGAATTAGCAGCTTGTGAGTGGCTTACGCTGTGGCCTCAGTACGGAGCGGGTGGGTCACCAGCAGCCCCGTGACAGTAGAAGCTGAATTCTAGCCTATCCCACCTTTCCTTCTTGCTAACTGGGGTCGAAAGCCCCACTATATTCAGGTGAGAGAGGGGTTTGGGTGTGTCTGGGCAATAGCGTTAGGAGGCATCTCCTAGGCAGGTGGGCCAGCTCTGCAGTGAAGACATAGGCACAGAAAATAGAGCTGGGTGAAATTTTTTGACCAAAACTTTTTTGTTGTTATTCAAAAATGCAGATTTGGGTCGACCAAAAAAAAAAAAAAACGAAAACATTGTGAGTTTGTGTCATTTTTGCCTAATTGTTTCAGTCAAAAAAGGAATGAAAAGCCTTATAAAAATGGAAGCATTTTGTTCTGACATTGTTGAAACAAAGCTGTTTTTTTTTTTTAATTTGCCATGATTTTTTTGTTTTGTTTTAAAATGTCCTTTGATTTTTATGACAAAAACAATGAAGATGTTTAAAAAACGCCCAAAATTGAAATGGTTCGTTTTGGGACAAATGCAAGTTTTGTGCAACGTGACACATTTTTTTCTCCAATGTTTTGGAACTGCCAGCGAAATACAAAATCTAGTATTCACACAGCGGAGTTGAACTGTTTGGTTCAGGATTCTCACCAGTGTTGGATTTATACGGCCATGCTCTGTTTTTTCATTTTTCTTTTCTTTTATTTTCGTTTCTTTTCTTTTTATTTTTCTTTTCTTTTCTTTTCTTTGCTTTCGAAAATAGAGAATTTCTTTTTTCCTGGATGTTCTTGGTTGCACTAAATTCACTTTATTTGGAAGCAAAGCAAAACAAAAACCAAACCAGACAAAAATCTCTTTTAATATTGTGGCAACAACTAGTTTAATTGATGAGTGGCCGCCACAACAACTTGGCGTAATTCTCCCTGTAAGCCACTAGGTGGCAGCAGGTTGCAGCACAATGGATGGGAGCAGAAAAGACCAGGCCAGTGCTGAAAATCTGCAGCTGAGGCCCCAAAGTGGGATCCAGGAAGCCTGGGTTCACTTCCCAGTCCCAGGTGTGTGTGACCTTGGGCAGGTCACTTAGACTGAAATTTTCCAAGTTGCCTCAGGGACTTAAGAACTTAAATTCGATTAACTTCCAGTGAGCGTTAGCTACCTACGTCGCTTGTGAAAATGGAACCATCTGTGAGCCTCAGTCCCCCTGTCTGTAAAATGGGAAGAATAAACCTTCCTTGGTCTCTCGCTTTTCTATTCAGATTATAAATTCTCTGGGGCAGGCCCTGGCTTTGGCTCTGTGTACATGCAGCGCCTAGCACAACGGGGCTGGGCTCTCAGCAGTGGTCTCGAGGCGCGAGGCCACGATAGAAATATTAACAACAAGAAAGTGGATTGTGTTGTGACGTGCACTCTGTGACTGCTGTTGGATTTCCCTTTCACTGCCAGTATGCTGCTACTGTCCTCGCATCTGGACAGCAGCAGCGTGGCTGGCCAGCCATCCTTCCCTCCAGAGCCACATGGTGTGTCTTTAACCGGCTGGTAACTTTGGGTAGGACGTCGCTGCCCTGTGAGCACGCGGGATCGGCACGCAAGCTGCTGCGTCCGCACTGGCATGGCATTCACTCATGGGATCAGGAAGCTGACCTGCTTTATGTTGTCTTGCCCAGTGAATGGTAGGGGATTTTTTCTGTCCTTTCTGGGTGCACATGGGGGGATTGTGGGATGGCGTTGGAAGACTAGCTGCATGCACGGGGTGCTGGGGCTTGAGACAGGCACCACATCCATTTGAAATCAATGGCCATCAATGGCTTTTGAAACTCCCACTAGGCATCTGTCTACGTCTTTCAGCACCTTTAAAAATCTGGTCCTAAGTGCCTCATAGTGACATATAGAAATTGTTTCTCAAAGCGACTCCTGCTTGAAAAAGCACCTGTAGGTTGTGCACCCCAAAAGCCCAGGTCTGCTCACAAGGAGATGCCACCCTAAGCCCATTTTGCAATGCTTAGGGACTCTACGGTCCGGACGTTCTTGTAACTGTATAGGGAGCATCTGAGCCAGTGCGTAGCAGAGGGTAGTGGTCTGTAGACAAGAGACCTGGATTCAGTTTCTAGATCTGCCACTGGACTATTGTTTAAATTTCCATTCTCTGTGCCCCTGTGTCGCCATCTGTGAAATGGGGCTGATGGCACTGTAATTTTTACAAGGCGCTTTGAGAGCAGTGGATGACAAGCGCTATGTGAATGTTTCCATCGAGGGATGGGATTCATTCTCCATCACTTGAAATCTTTACCTCAGGACTGGACTAGTTTCTAAAAGACACTCTCTCGTTCAGTCACAGGCCGTTGAGCTCGATGCAGGAATCAGAAGGTGAGGATGTCCCGTGTTGTGTTATGTATGAGGTCAGAAGGGAAAATCATAATGGTCCCTTCCGGCCTTAAAAATCTATCAAGCTCCATAATTACTTTCTTTCAAACCACTGTGTGCCTCAGTTTCCCCTGCCTCTGGGTGTGCCTTTACCTGCTTGGTACTCACAAATGGCACATTTTTATTGTCCAACTAGAAAGAGGCTGCCATTCATTTGCATTTGTGTGTTAATTTTATTTTTATAGCTAAATATTTAACCATTTTTTCCCCAATGAAAAACATCTTTTTGACAAAGGAGCAATGTTCTTCCCCCAAATAAAAGCCAATTTCTGTCCAAAATGTTCAGCTTTTCATCAAAATACTGAAACCCGACAGTTTAGGCTTTTTGACAAAAAACAGAAAATTTGGGGCAAAAAAGATAAAAGTTTTTGTTTGTGTCCACTTCTTTTACAGGAAATCGAAAATACGGTAAATTCTCTCTCTCCTTTAACTCGCAGAACTGGGTAATGGGTAACCAGCTGCAGATTTGCTGGTGACAGTATTTGATCACATCCAGCCCTATTAAATTGGGATGCATTCTGTGCTGAGATGTAGGCATCTCTCTGCTTTTATTACATGAATATCAGCTTGGGAAGCTGCCGGAGACATGTAGAAGTCAGATAATGTCGGCCCTTTTATTGGACCAACAAATAAATTATACGCCAGATCATCATTTGTAGCAGCACCTCCCGGCGTGGCTTTCTGCTGCCTGATACGTCCCTTGCCAATCTCTCCAAAGGCATATTTCGTTACAAATGTAGATTAAAAAGGCTTCAAAGTGACATGGTATCTCAGGAGCATTTGGAATGCCTCACTCTAAGCATTAAAAAATGGACTGTTGAGAAGTTTCCTGCATTGACAGAGAGATGGATTCATTGGAAATTAACGATAATAACGCAGCCCTTAATTCTGTAGCTCTCCTGGTAGAGATCAGTGCTTTAGAATGGATTCAATCCCTGCTCAGAACCCGGCCAGAGGATTGTGATGCTAAAACAATGAGGTAAATTCAAGCCCTGAGAGTTGTTTTTACAGAGGCAGCTAGAGGCCTGGATTTAAGAATCAGGAGACCTGGAGGCTATCCCTGCCTCTTACTTAATGTGTGACCTTAGCCAAGTCAGATTTCCTTTTATTACCCTCTGTCCGTCTTGTGTGTGTATTTATATTGTAAGCTCTTTGCCGCATATCCATTGTACTAGATGTTGTGGACAGGGCTAACGCAATATAAATATTAAGCATCTGAACTGTGTCTTGTAACCTAATGACTCAAATATTGCTGATGGGATCCTCATTGTTTGAGAAGAAGAACCCTTAAAATAACTTCCTGAGACCAGTTTGGGTCCGTGCCCTCCTTCAGCTTTCTAAAATGAATCCTTTGCCCTCAGGAGGAGACTCAGAGAATGCTGATGAACTGTCTGGGGCATTGCATCCGAGGCGTAAGAGGTAAAGGGCTTGCCTTGGTGTGATCGGATCCGCATCATGTGGGACATTTAAAATTAGACTGGACAAAAGAGGAATTGCCACGAGCAATCCCCCAATCAAGGCCCAAACATCTGTGCGGCTCAAATGAGCCAATCTATCTACCAGGGGGCACTATTGAGCAGCAGACCTGCTCTGGTTTATGGATTGTGTGTGTTTGAGAAAGATACGCGCACCCCCCCCAATAACTGTGTTTGACCACATCCCTTCTATTTCCATGTGTATATGTAGCCCATTTCCTCTAAAAATACTCCTGGCCATGGAAAACTCTTTTAAAAGCAAATCCTTGATGTTCTGTCCCAAAGAAAATAAGATGGATGTTTCTATACAACAAATCTATTATTTATTTGCATTACTGCAGTCCCTAGGAATCTCTAGACCAAGACCCCCTTGTTCTAGATGCTGTTGAAACAGAATAAAAAAAAAAAGATCAGCCCTTCTCTTCCAGGTTCCCAAACGGCTGCTGTCTCAAAGGCAAAGGCTGGGCCCAATTAGTCACTTAGCTTTAAGTAATTGAGCAATCCTGTGTGCATTAACAGGTCTATTCCTGTGCTTAAAGTTAAACACCTGTGTAAATATTTAAGGGTTCAGAGCCTACACCAAACCTTTTGCCTCATCTCCAAGAGAGTTTGCCAGATCTGGTGAGTGGCTAAGATTTTAGTGCTGGGCCATTTTTTTGTTGGGGACATTCACCTACTTACAGTTAATTTGTAAATAAATTCTGGGGTTGGGGGACTCTGAAAATGGTTCTGGCAAATAGTGAGAACTGGAAAACTAATTCTGAATTTTTATTGTTTTGTACCTTGAAAAAAAGACAAAAACATTTAAATACAGCCCCGAAAGGTAGATATGACTCTCTTCAAATGTTAATTTATTCTGGTTTTTTTTTCCTATTGTTTTCCCTGTTCAAACACAACCCTACAGAGAAACAGCAGGGAAGAAATAAACAATATATTTGTGCAAGCAGGTGTTATTTTCTAACGAGGCAGCTTTTAGTTTGAAACAGAACAAGAGGGGTGAGCTGGATCTTAGGAAAAATTGCAAGAAGCCCCAAAAGGCTGACTTTCATTTACACTAAGGCCTCTTTGCATTCTGGAACCATGAAGGAGCCTTACGCAATCAGAGCAGTGTAAAGGGGTATTAGTGTAAATGAGAATCTGGCCCAAAGTGCCTGTGACTTGAAAGAGTTAAACTCAACTGACCTTGTTTCTCATTCAGGTTTGGGCTTTTTTCTGTCTGAACTTGTAGCATTTTGCAGTAGGAAATTAAATGAATTTGGAAAATAGAGCAGAAATCCAATACGGACTTAAAAATCAAAAAGGGAAGAAAGAGAAAGAAAAGCTCTAGGAGGCACAAGAAAGAAATAGCAATCTGGGTAGATGAAAATATTTCTCGGAGTAAGGGGAAAGTGTCTTTTTTGTATTGCTTTTAACGAAAGGAACATAATATTCAAAACAGAATAAAAACTGGCCGTGGAGCTATAGTTTTTTTCTCTGATTTTTGTCCTCTTTTCTTTGCGTGAAATATGTATGAAAGCAGTAACTTAGTCTCAACATTAACTATAGTGATGCTATTTCCCAACAATTATATTTATGTAAATACAAGCAAAATTACTTTTATTCGTAACTCCAGGTACTTTGCTACATTTATAATATAACTTCAATCAGGTATTTTTTCACCCTTGCTTTTAAATACACATGTTTTCCAGTGAATTGTGTTTTTTAAATATAAAACTTACAATTTTTTTGTCTTGTGGAATTGATTAGATTGCTAGGAAGTTAATAAAAGGAATTTACTCCTATTGGCCCTGCCTTAGAAACAGTACAGGAATGATCCACTTCCTTTGTTGTAATAACAAAATTCCTGATTATTAATTATGACTAATAGACAGTGCAATAAGATGATATAAGCAAGAATTGTGTGTTTGGTGAATGCACTTGCGAATACTGAATCTTTTAATCCCAAAATTCTAGTTTAGGATTTATTTTATTAATACATTTTTAAATAAAAGAATGACTCCTATTAAATAGAAATTATTTCTGCACAAATGCAGAAGAGTCTCATTGTCTCTGACAAATATTCCCACTCCTTTTCAGGCTCTGGTGTTGAGAAATAGTCCCTTTTCTTTCATTACAACTTTAATTTAAATGAAATATATTACATCTTTTATTTCCCCCCCAACCAAATCTGCTCCCTCCCCCGTGTTTTATTGTCTTTGGAATTTAACACCAGAGAAATGTTGTTAAAATGGTCTTAGGATCTGGTGTTTGCATGCTTGTTCTCATGGCTGTACCAGGGCAAGAGGGATGTCATTTTCCCTTATGTTTTCCTGCTGGTGTTTGAGATTTGTTAACGGAGAACTATACGGAGTCTCTAGATTTCTCGTTTTTTTTTTTAACATCCAAGTAGTTAGAACATAAGCATGGAGGCAGGAGAGTATTACAAGGTTATGGTAGGGAATTATTGTATGGGTCTGTATGCAAAGATGGGGAAATGCTTTAGAAGTAATAACTTCATTGTTTAAGTTCAGTGTGCCCCATACATGAGTCATAAGCCTGTGTGTGTGTATCTTTGCCTTAAAGTGTGTGTGTGGTAACTTGTGGAAGACACTGCTCATCAACAAAACAAGTATCTCTGCAAAATCGAATACATTTGCCTTTTTGGTTAATGTGGCTCTCTCTCCAACAGAGCCTTGCAAGACTTAAACCTTCGACTATTTTTGAAGCATTAAAAATTAGAACAACGGCTTGCTTGCTTGCTTCTTCCAAGGGACTTTTCTTCATGTGTTTTGTCCCGCAAAAATATTTCAAGCAAAAATGAGTTTAAAAAAAAAAAAAAAACTGGGACGGATTTTAAATCTTCCAGGAGCTGCAAACAGATGGGTTGGGTCGCTGGGAACCCCTCCATCCCCTGCCTTCTGGATCGAGCTCGGTGGCGTTATTGGGGTATCGTTTTATCATCTTTCCTCTTCCCGGCTGGACCGCAGGACTTGCCTCTGGTGTGGCATAGGAAGCCTGGAGCGACTTAAGGTCGGTGTCGCTAGGTCGATTCCTGGTCTATAGATTGCTTATACCCTCCCAGCGAAACTCTTGGGTTACTCTTTCATTGATGGTGAACTTCCACTCATTTTTTCCCCTCTCTCTCTCTCTCTCTCTATGATCTTTTTGGAGCAACCTGGTGGGGAACCCCCCCACACACACACAACCCCGAGATCAACAGGCTGAAAGAATAAATAGAAACTACCCCTTAATTTTAGAGCCAGGGACTGACCCCAAATCTCCCCCCAGCCCGGGCCACTGGCTTCCAGTCCTGGCCTCTCCCAGCACCCCCAGTTTGCAAAGCGATGCTGGGCGGATGCAGCGGGCGGGCTTTAAAGAGGATCGGCCCCCCCCAGATCCCCCCCGATTTTGTGGTCACTTGGAAGGGTGCCCCAAAAGCAACTTTTCTCCCTGCCCTCGAGCTGCTCTGGTCAAGCTAGAATGTCAACCAAAGCCCATTGTCTGCCCCGGCTCCACCACCATGCACGTGTTAGCAATCCGGAATGGTGGTGTGCCTCCACACACACACCCCTAAAATGCCCACATAGCTTCTGCGGATGGGGTGAAGTGCCTTAATATGATGCAGCCTATTCCCCCCCCCCGCCCATCTATTTTATTGTTGCATGCAAAGGAAGGAGCCAGTGTTCAACAGAAATATTTCAGCCCCTGCAAGAAGTCTGGCCTGAGGAAGAGCAGAGTTTGTGGGAAGGGAATTGGTTTGTAGAGGCGTCACCTTGCAAAATAATATGGAGGGAGGGAAACCAGATCAGTTAGTTCCCTTTGCCTTCCCTCCCCCTTCGATTGATTCGGTTTCCACTTCGAATCCTTTCGCATGTATTTGTCTCCACCTGAAATGCAGAGCACCAAGCGTGTCTCTGCCTGGATCCCCTGCGCTCGCTGTTTGTAAGCGGGTAGAAATGATGCATTGCACCCCAGGAGGGGACGGGGATGTGGAGGAGTTCACGGCTGCCCTCGATTTTGTTGCCCCAGACGCATTTGGGCGGAGGGAGCATCAGATCCAGTCTTCTGCGGGGCAGCGACCCTTTGAGACGCAGCTGGTGCTCGTGTTTTCACTTTGCACAGCAGCGAAGTGGGGTGTTGCGACGCCGTTTTCCCATCGCCTCCCAACCCAGGCAAGGAGAGAGAGGATCCCACATCGGGCACCTTTTATTTTTCGGGAGTTCCTGCGCTTGGGGGCTCCCAGCGGTTCCACTTGCCTTGAGAAGCGAACTCACATGGGGGGTGTGGTTCGCACGCTTCTGTGCGCACATTTCCCCTTGGAGTCCTAGGGTCTAGTGAAAATGGGGGGGGGGTGAGTGTGGGGGGGGTTAGAAAACATATCCGTGTTTTCACACTGTTTTCTTTCCTCCGGGAGACACAGGCAGAGCAGGGAAACACACAATAACAGCAACACCACCGCAAAAGCCCCCCCCACCCCCCCAAGAAAGAGCCTTCTCCCAAAATCACCCCAGGACAAACAAATCTCCAAACGCAGATCTAACCCGTCTTCGGGAAACGAAAACCAATCCAGCAGAGTATTCTAGGGCGTCACCACCGCCCCCCAGCCAGAAACAAGTCCTCTCCCAAGCCCGATGGCCAGGCTGCCATCAGTAAAGAGGAAATCAAACGGCTTTGCAAACCAAATAAATCGCTCCCGCCTGTAACGTTTGCAGCCTCAATTCTGCAGCCAGGACAAATGACTTGCGAAAGTGACTAGAGGCAAAAGTGAAATGGACATAACTGATTTTCCTTGATTAATCCCAGAGAGAAATTCAAATGCCAATAGGATTCAAAAAACAAAAAACCTTCCCATTTTAACGTGCTCTGTTTTTGAGTAACGGTGAGGGGAAGAATATTTTACATTATTGTAAAAGGGAAATGTCCCTTTAAACATCATCCCTCTAAAGATACCTCGCTTAAAATCTGGGGGATACATCACAGGTTCTCTTTGTCACTTGGGGGTTCAGAAAATCTGCTCTTGATAAATTTCACTAGCACTTTTAATAGGATTTTCAAAGATTGTCCAACTGTATGCCTAATTCCTCTCCTGAGAGCTTTATCTTTTGATGAAGCTTTACCAGAGACGATTCAAATCTTGAACTGAAATGGCGCCGATAAAATAACATGGTAGTGTCAATATTTATTTCGTTTAATTATTGAAAAGTAAATATTAATTTATTTTTATCATATTCACATGAGCCCATGGGTAGAAAGCAAACTGAACTAATGGTCCCTTCCCTTCGCAGGCCAAAATGTTGGGAATTTCTTCTCGACTTTTATGGGTAATTTTATATTTCTTTACCATACTCTTTTTTTTTTTTTTTTTTAAAGCGTTTTACACAGTGGGTTTTTCTCCCTAATGTTTACACGACACCAGATGGCGCTAGAATAGACTATTCAACCTGGTCTAACCATCCATCCATCCCCCTATACTACATGTCTGTCTGTTTCCTTCTCTGACAGCTGGTCTGTCAACATCTTCCTGGAGCATTTTTAGTCTTCATAAGTGCAGCTAGCTCCCTCTCCCAATCAAAAGGATTTTTTTTTTAAATCCCCTGCTGGGATCTACCTTAACCATCCTCCTTTGACTTTCCATAGTTTTTGCAAACTGCCCACAGCTGACTTCCGCACAGAATAAGGCATCAGGGGTTGCCTCTTGGCAAAAGAGATAAAAGGGGCTGAAGGGGAAGGGAGGATAAAAAGATGGGATGCGTCAGGAAACCATGATTTAGCAGGTGAGATATTTTATACCATAAATAGGGCCAGAGCAGTTTGGTGAGCAGATTCCAGGCCTTCTTGAGAGGTGAGGTTCTTGCTCAGCACTGAAATGAGGTGTTTCCAAGATCAGTCTGTCATCCTGACAGCCTTGCCTTGTTACCGCAGCTTCCTTGGATTTCCCCTGCACTGCAGCATGGAGGTGGGTTCTGATGTCATTGCGTGGCTCACTGTCCTAAACTAGCTTCTACTGGCACATGGCGCTAGGTCCACTTTGCAGCTTGCTGTAAAGTCTTTGAGCTCCTGTTACTGACTTGGGTTCTGCAGGGTTTAAAAAAAAAAGGGGCGGGGGTCAGATCTTCAGTTAGGGTAAATTGGCCCATCTTGGTTGACTGCAGGGGAGTTATAGTGGGAAATTCGTGCACCAGTGTAACTGAGGACAGAATGGGGCCCACAGTGCGTTACAACACATTTCCACTTATGGGATCCAATTCCGATTACTCCTCTGTAGGCCCAAAGAGTGAAATCCACAGCTTTTATAGGTTGACGTAACTCCAGGGCTTGTCTCCCAGAAAATAACTCTTCTGAAGTCAACAGGAGCTGAACATGTGAATAACTGGAAGACTTTAAAAGGCATGTTTTAAAATGGAGCGATAATGTTATTTATATAACAGAGCCTCATTGTGTTAGACACCTAGTGAGAGACAGTCTGTGCCCTAAAGAGACAGCTCAGACAATAGGTTGGAGAGGAAACAAGAGGAAATAATTTGCCCAAGTCATACAACAGATCAATGGCAGAGCTGCCTGGGAATAAAATCTGGATTTTCTCTCTCTCTCTCTAGTGTACTGCCCTGCAAGCTGTGGGGAATTGGCAGGTTGGCTGTGCTACAAAGATGCTGTGTGACCTTCTGCAGATCATGTCCCCTCTCTCTGCCTCAGTTTCCCCCTCTGTCCAATAGGGATCTTGCTTTTCTAAAGCTCTTTGTGGGTGTAAAGTGTTGTGGTGGTGGTAGACACTAAACCCTCTCTCTGGCATTTCCCAACTTTTTTGCCTGGGGGTAGATTTCTTGGTATGGAATATAAGATAACACAGCATTAAAAATCATAGTTCATCTTCGTTTGCTGCTAGTAAGCGTGGGAGTGACAGTTGTTGTACCAAACCTGTGTCACGTCCATGTCAGAGAGAAGGCGGCTTCCTAGATTTCCAGTGCCTATCTTACACTATTACGTTTGCACGTGCACACACCCACCTAGAGGTACACACCCATCCATGCACCCATATCCAGATACACAGTCTCACACATGCACGCAAGGTGTATGTGCACCCATCCAGACAGGCCCACACAGCTGTGTATATCATAGAAGATTAGGGTTGGAAAGAACCCCAGGAGGTATCTAGTCCAATCACCTGATCAAAGCAGGACCAACCCCAACTAAATCATCCCAGCCAGGGCTTTGTCAAACTGGGTCTTAAAAACGTCTAAGGATGGAGATTCCACCCTCTTCCCAGTTAACCCATTCCGGTGCTTCACTGCCCTCCTAATGGAAAAAGTTTGTCCTAATATCCAACCTGGATCTCTCCCACTGCAACTGAAGTCCATTGTTCCTTGTTCTGTCATCTGCCACCACTGAGAACAGCCTAGCTCCACAC
Source organism: Mesoclemmys tuberculata (assembly GCA_007922155.1). Taxonomy (NCBI): domain Eukaryota; kingdom Metazoa; phylum Chordata; order Testudines; family Chelidae; genus Mesoclemmys; species Mesoclemmys tuberculata. Next base: position 5,699,746 of record ML675647.1, read on the forward strand.
ACATCTAGAGAGGTGCGTCCATTCAGAGAAACACGCACCTCCTGGCAGGCACCTAGAACCACACACGCACACTTAGAGACACGTGTATCCATCCAGATAGACACCCACACCATTCAGACAAACACATACAATTCCAGACATACAGACACCTATTCAAGCTCTCCCAAACAGATATAAATGTGCACAGGCGCGCACAAGAGCATCTGTAAGTTTCTGTTTACTTTGAGTATTTCTTTTACAGAAGACCATGCTTCAACTTGGAAGCAGATTTAAACAACAACAAAAGTGCTAGGCCCAGTATAAATCTTTAATCAGAACATATTATTCCCCCTCTGCGCTTGCACGGCAGTGTACAATCAGAACACAAGTCAAAAGATAGCACAGTAAATTATTAATTTGGAATCTATTTCTGCTTTTGCTACATATGAGATTCAGCTGGCTAGTTCTGGTGTGTCGGGCTGTCTCCGCGCCATTAATATTCGTTCAGAGAAGTTGAGTTATGTCTCCAGCAACAAGAACGTGCAGAGCCTTCAATCTCTTTGGAGTCCGAAGTGTCCCCTTTATCCAGCTTTGGGATTTCCAGGTATTTGTCGTTTTATAAATTCTTCAGAGAGGAGAGGACTTGTTTACTCATGGGGGCCATATTCTCAGCTGGTTAAATTGGTATAGTTCCACTGAAGTAAATGGGCCTTATTTTTATTTACCCTAGGCCCCTTTACACTGCTGGAACAAAGGGGGTGCTGCTATAATTTGACCCTACTTTAAAACCTCTTTATACCACCATAACCATATAGAGAGGCCTTAGTTTAAATGCGAATCAAGTCCAATGGAGCTGCACCAACTGAGGATATGGCCCCATTGACGGTTAGATATTCCTTACAAGATATTTTCAGGCCTATCTATCTTGAGAACTCCCTCCAGCCGCCTACACATGCTATTTATAAACCACCCCTTGGAATATACAGCAGACACACAACCGTGTCTTTCCTATGAAATATCACATGATGTCGTTTGCTTTGTGTTTTGCTGTGAACATGACACAGAGGCGTTTGAAAGATCTAAACATTTAGGCAGGATTGCCAAAGCTGTTCAGAGCACCGCACTGGGTGTACCTTATTGTTTGCGGTGATGTGACAGTACGAGGAATGCTGAGGTCCTTATAGATAAATGTCCCACGTGATAGATTAATTGCAGGATAAAGTGGAATTCTAACATAAATGCTCAATTCGACAGATCAAACTGCAAAATAAATTTTCAACAGTAAAAATATACAGGTCCAGACCTTTCTCTTAACCACCTTCCACCCAGGCTTTCCTTCCTTGAAATCTAAAATAGTGAAGGATTTCAGTGAGAATAATGGATCGTTTTCCCATTTACGCATGATTCAGGGATTAATAACCTAATCCCATCAAAGGACATCTGCTTATATTGTTCCTTGTCAGTGAAAGTAAATAGACCCTTTTAGACTTCAGACCTAAACTCCTCAGAGATTATTGTGCTGGGGGAACCTCCTACAAAACCGTTGCTTTCTATTTCACTCCTGCTGCGACTAACCCTGGAGGGAGAAAAACAAACTTTGCTGGTCCTTGGACATAAAGGTTATTCGCTAGACTGGAGAGGAGTTTTATAGGAGTCTGGGTCAGTTTAGAGACCAATTCTCCCCTAAGGTTAGGATATAAGAGGAGGTCATTGCCTGGGAAGAGCTTTGAGGGTACTGTCCTTTATCTACACGAGTTTTCCCCTTTCAGAAGATTCATACAGTCCCTTCATGCCCCTGTGACTAAAGGCCTGCCCTCTGTCCCCATCAAAAACTGCCTTATTTATAATGGGTTTCCTACCGCAGGACCTGATCCAAAGCCCCTTGAGGTCAACAGTGTCTCATTGGCTCCACCAGGCTTTGGAGCTGAGCAAAGAATTAGCTGCTTTTTCAATCTCTCAACATAGCGAGCCGGATCCTTAGCTAGTGCGAACTGGTGTTACTGCACTGAAGCCAATGGACGATCTGCTCATTGCTGTGAATAGCTGCCAGCATTCTGGGGTAGGGACGCTGTGCCAGTGGGTGTGTAGACAGGCGCGAGCACGATGACGTTTCAAGAGCGAGGGACCGTGCGTGCTGCTGTGATACAAATAAATAAATAACGATTGTGCGAGGTCAAGCGGCTTGGAAAACGTGTTATTGGAGGATAGTAATAACAGCTTAGCTTCTGTGCAGTGCAGTTCGTCAGTAGATCTCCGAGCTCTCAACAAAGGAGGATGGTCTCATTGTCGTGGTTTTAACAAATGGGGAAACTGAGGCATGGGGCAAGGCAATGACTGGCCAAAGACCGTCCAGCAGACCAGTGGCATATGATAAGAGCTTGCCCTGCCATGCAGCCTTCCATGATCGGATATTAAAGCACTTAGCAAATATAAATGAATTCACCTTCTTTCCTCCTCCCCCCCCCCGCCAGCTAGGTTTGAATCATCTCCATTTTTAAAATGGGGAATCTGGCTCTCTTATGGAGTTATGTGGCCATTGAGCACCTCTCAGTCTTTAGTGAACTTACTGTCGGAACATCTCAGTGAGACAGAACACAGCTATTGTCCCTATTGTACAGATGAGGAAACCGAGGCAAAGGAGATGGAGTAACTTTCCTAAAGCCAAACAGGAAATCTGTGGCACAGCAGGGGCTTGAACCTGGGTTTCCCAAAGCCAGTGGGTCAGGCAGTAAGCCTAGGACCTTTCTTCCTCTCAGCCGGAGAGAGACTGAGGGTGGCTCAAGATAACACAGCAATTCTACAGCCCGGTGCAGAAACAATTCTCCCTCCTCCCCCTTCACACACCAACTCTTATGTGCATGTGGGATTAAAGAAGCCTTGTGCTTCAGTTGTTATGTGCAATGGAAAGTATGTACAGGTGTCATTTATCGTGTGCATTTTATGTAATCTAAAATTCAACGGTACCTTGGAATTAGAATAAGTGATCTTCTTTTTAAAGGCACCGTCATCTACCACATTTCAGGGTAATGAAATTGTCGTGGCTTTGGATGGGTTTCATGCAAGCGACAAACAAAAATCAACGAGGCTATATCCTCACACACACAGCATTTCAAATATACTACCAGCAATCACGACCATGTCTTACTATTATTTTTTATTTTAGCCCTGGGAGGCCTTGTCTGAAATCAGGCCTTTATTAGACTCATAGACTCATAGGTCAGAAGGGACCAATATGATCATCTAGTCTGACCTCCCGCACAAGGCAGGCCACAAAACCCTACCCATACACATTTATAGCAACCCCGAACCCATGACCGAGTTGTTGAAATCCTCAAAAATGAGATTTGAAGACCTCAAGCTGCAGGGAATCCACCAGCAAGCGACCCATGCCCCATGCTGCAGAGGAAGGCGAAAAACCTCCGTGGCCCCTGCCAATCCGCCCCGGAGGAAAATTCCTTCCCGACCCCAAATATGGCGATCAGCTAAACCCTGCGCATGTGGGCAAGACTCACCAGCCAGCACCCAAAAAAGATTTCTCTGCAGTAACTCAGTTCCCATCCCATCCAGCATTCCCACAGACCATTGAGCAGACTTTTGTTCTAGGCCCTCTATATAGACCACCTCAGCCCTTATTATTTCCAGGGGAAGGTTGCATCCACGCTTTAGTGCAGCTGTAGCCAGCTTAATTTGCCCCACTGAGCCTCTGGGGCCCTCAGTTCTTGCAGACCGAGATACCCTAGGCAGCAAATACTGCGCCTAAGCGCATGCAGATAAGGAATCCAATGAAAGCCAAGGTCTGTAAAAGAGCTATATTGAGCTAAATGATCACAATTCTTCCTAACATCCTATTGCTTGAAGATGAGAATATTTAAAAATGCATATTATCCTGCAAATACCCATCAATGGATTTTTGAACAAGCACATTTACTATCAGGCCCCTTTGGGTAACACAGACCCTTCTCCAAACGAGCAATTAAGGTTTGACCCAAAGCTTGTTGAACTTGATGGAAAAGCTTCCTTTGATTTCAGGGGCCTTTGGATCATGCCTGCAGCTCTGAGTCCGTTTTTGGACGCTAAGAGTAAGCACCTACGTGCCTTTCAGTGGGATTTCACCTGGTGAGGCCCAGATCCTTCAATGTCTTTAGACGCCTGGCTCAATGGGAGTTAAGGGTCTAAACTTTTGAGGATTGCGGCCTAAGTCAAGTTTGAAAAGAGGACCGAGGCTCTTACATCACGTAGATGCATTTGAAAATTTTACCCCTGAGGGTCTTGGTGCGGGGGTGGATGGGATCAGGTACAAGCATAATTTTTTCAGGCCCAGGTCGAACTTGTAACACAGCCCACCTCCCACACACCTACCCTTGGGGGTTGCAGTCTGGGCCAGGCCACCCAGGGCCTCCAGGCTCCGGTAGTGTACCCTTTTTCTGCTCCCTTCCTCCCCCATGTGGGGGCCTTGGATGGGATTAGCCCTGTCAGTGATCATGGTTACAAATCAGCAGGAAATAGAGAAGTTTGGGGAAGAAAACAGAGCCACATTGGACCTTAACCCATTTCCTATAAATTAGTAAACCCCTCCTTGCTTCCTAAGGAATTCTGTCTACTTTCCCCATATTCCCAAAGGCTATGGCTGATGGCCCCAGTTTAGCAAGGCACTTGACTGTGTCTAGCTTTAAGCCATTCCGCACTCCCCTGCGATTGCTTACCTGCTCAAAGTTAAGCATGTGTGTAAGGCTCTCACTGAATCAGGGCTCTTGTTAGCGGCTGGCCTACAACATTTCAGTTAATAACACTAATCGATCTAACTTAAGCTCTCAGATGAGCTCCCTGGGTCTTTCTCCGCCATCACACAAAGTGATAGTTTCGTTTCAAAGAAACAAACAAAAGCTTGCGTCTTGATGGCAAAACCAATTTTTAATACCTAAGCTGCCTGGATAGGAAATAGCGGGACTCGGGGAACTCTAAATTTCAATTAAATTCAGGGAGCTGCACCTTTTTAAAAATGTAATTTCTATTTTACTTTTCACAGTGAACCGTATGGCATAATATAGGGAGCAGATTTAACTTAGCTAAATTGATTTTAAATTCACTTTGGGCCCAATCCTGCAAAGTTTGGGGTCTTCAATGTGAGCACTAAACGCACTTAGTTAATCACATGCACAAAACTTTACAATGTTGGGACCACAGAAATTTTTAATAAGAGTTGTATAAGCAAGTTGTGTGAACATTATATACAGTATTATGTAACAAACATGTAAAATAATAGAATCTGTACATAAAATGTGTATACACACATTCATATATAAAATGCATGTGTATATATCTATTTACACACACAAGCTACAAACATACACATATGTAATATATAATCTTGCTGCTAATACACTTGTTAAAAAAGTCTCTGGCCCTGATCGTGCAATTAATTAATTAATTAATTAATTAATTAAATATGTATGTGGGTTTGTGTATAGTGTGCATTTGTGTGTGTGTGTGTGAGTATGTATACACACACACATACTCAGACATATATTTGTGTGTCTTGCTTACAATATACTTTTAAAAATTCCCATGTGTAGAGACTGAGACAGGTATATAAAATGTGTGCATAATTTTTCTTTTCTCGTATTGTTTTAATTATTACAAATAGAGGGCTTGATCCTGTAGCTTATTAAATCAACTTCCCAGGAATTGTCTTCACATATTGCCTTTAAGTAGTTGCCAACAATTCCCTTTAAAAAATGAATATTTGTGACTTGAAAAAGTCTAGTTCCTTGCGTATAATGTTTCTGAAAAGATCATCATGGAAGGGACACTGAAGCGGGAGTGCGGGGAAAAGAGCAAAGAGGTTTACAATCATACTTCAGTTGGAACAGAACAGTTTTGACTCTAAAATGAGTATCCTTTTTTCTTTAGGAAAAGCCACAACTTTTTTGTGAGCACTGTTCTCCTCTGGTCTGGCTGCTGTATGTTTCCTAAAATTGGTGGAAAGTTCTCTCCAGAACTGATCAGATAACATAGATTCTCTTAGGATTGATTTCAGATAATCTTTAAACATATTTTCTTTTCTTTTTTTTAAGACCCACCAGTAGAAAAAGAATAAAAAATCCTATCTCAAAGAGATGAAAAATTTTGACTTTCCACTGGCTGTAGCCTTTTAAAAAGTAGGGCAAAAATGAAGGAAGAAAGGGTGTGGAAGAGCATGCATTGGATGACATTCTTTGTGCTTGATTCCACTGTGCGATTTTCAGCTCTTGAAGCTATCTGGGAATTTACAGCAGCCACTCGTTTGCCTTGCTTCTCAACAACATCGAGGGTCCTTATTATAAGATGCTTCCTAGAAATCCAAACTTAAGAGTCGTTAGAGCAACACATCAGGCCTAGAACTCTGCAGATCTGTGAATGAGGGCTGCGTGTGGTAGCCCTTATTCCTTTAAAATGGCTGGGTGGAGGTTTTAAAGCTTATTGATTTGGGGCTTAAATATTCTAGATCCCTCGGACTTTGACTAGCTGAAGGTAGACTTGAGTCCGTCTTCTTTAACGTTTTCCTGTGTTTGACGTCAAAAGAATTTGCTCCTAGTCTGAATGTTGCATTTGAAGAAGAAATCTGTGTCGCTGGAAAGCTTGTCTCTTTCACCAACAAAAGTTGGTCCAATAAATTCTCTCTTCCCCCACCTGATCTCCCTCCAAACTTTGAGGTTACATATAATCAATACACACACAGGGATATATTTAGCAAAATCCTTCCACTGCCATTGGAGTTCAAGAGCTAATACTTCTCTTGCACAAGAGCCTCAATGCTTTTGTTTAATCGAGATATGAACTACAAGGTGGGATGGGTTAGAAAGGACATAGCAGTGGCGTGACTTTTCTGCATTTGTGATCTGGTCTGTGACCTTCCTTTTTAAAGAAGCTTGCGTTTCAAGCGAAGAGATGTACTTTATTCAGCATGCCTCTGTCGTTCTTGGTTGTCTTTTGGCATAGCGTGCATGTCTTTGTGTATGAACCTTCACTTAAAAAAAAGAAGGATTCAAATGATCAAGCTCTATTTTATGTTAAGGCTGCAAGAAAGAGCGAAAAGTTGATCCCAGCAGAGAGAAATTGAAGTTAGCCTCTAAAAGGTCGGCTTTCAACCAAAAATAAAAAAAATTGCAAGACACAAACTGCATTTTGAACCAAACGTTTATTTTCAGGAGCCCCGTCGCCCCGAGTTCTCAACCCACCGCAGTGTAGCGCCCCCCTTTCCAAAAGGCATTAAAAAAAAAAACACGTGCGTGTCTGTCTACAAATAAAATAAATTTTAATAAATCCTACACCTCTTAGAACAACTTTAGTTTTAAAAAAAACCCTTCTCTGAAAGGACTTCTTCCCCAGCCAGAGAAAAGAACGAGCCGGGGCCGCCTTTGCGCACACAATGCTGGAATTGATTGATCAATCTGTAAGAAACACTAGTGCAGAAAGTCTGTGTGTGTGTGAAACACACACAGACATATCTCATTCCTATAATAATATAAGCAGATATTTCATGTTATAGATACTAATATTATAATGGCGTGATATTTCACATACTTAATATGCCTAAATATTAAATATATTGTTAGTGTATATCTATATGTATTAAATATATAGTTACTTGACATTAGATAGCCAATCTTACTTACAACCCTAGGCATAATGTTTTTATAGATTATAGTAATTAAAACACGCAGTATCTAATATATGCTAAACAGCTTGTGCCTTCCATTGATACCTAATGCCAATATGCTAGGATAGGTATATAACAGCTTCTCTGTGTAATATTTAAAAGCCACTGAAGCGCTTTAGCTACAAACTAATTAATATTATAGTTTGTCATGTATAAATAAAATAATCCGTAATCAAATGCCATTTGCATTCAGCTGGAAGAAACCGGTTTGACTCTCTGCTTTGACTATGGAGAGAAAAAAATGTTTACACCATCTCTGCCGCGATTTCCCACCGGCCTCGCCGTCTCTGCCTGCTTTTGTCCCACCGGTGTCTCGCCCTGCCGTGGAGAAAGGGGCCCCGATCCCGGCAGAACGCGGGCTCGGGCCCCGAGAGGGAACCGTTCAGTTCCCAAGCAGGGGAGATGTGCAGCGCCCGAAAGCCGGGCTGCAAAGAGCCGCCAGCAGACGCAGGGGGCCACCCCATCGCTTCCCCTTTGCAGCAGGCAAAAAGAGGCAACTTTATAAAAGGGGAAAACCCCAGCCGCGCTCAGCCCCAGCGCCCCCCCCCCAGGTGCCTGTGGCATCTCGTTGCATCTCCTGGGGGGGCCTCCCGAGTTACCTTTTGCAACCCCGCTGGGGAAATCTGGAGGGGAGTGAAAACTGGGTGTGCACGCGCGTGTGCAAATGCTGATTTGGGCTTCTGCCCCTTCTGCAAGACCCGTGGCAGGAGCCCGGGGAGGGGGCCCTTGTGCACAGCGCGCTTTGCAGCCACGTGCAAAACCTCGGATGGAGAGGAGCGACTTGCTCCCTGCGCCACAGAGGCTTGGCAATTGGGCGGGCGAGCTGATTGCCTATTTCAGTTTAGCTCCTGGCCCCGGCTCGGCTTTGCTCTTCTCTGCTTCCCCCGCCCCTCCATTCCGTGTCACTGGCACGATCTGATCGCTCTGCCCAGGTGCCCAGAGCTGGTCGTGTCTGTGCAAAGGGAAGCTGAGCTAAAATGCCCCAGGGAAGCTATTTTGTGGGCTCCCTGCTCCAAGAGCAGTGCCTAGCAATATAGTGAACTATAGTGAACAAAGTGAACCTGCCCCCCAAACCCTAAATAAATCTGTCTTCAGACTTAGAGCTTCCTTGCGTTGAATCCCCTGCACCCCTTTTACAGCAGGTCAAGTCCTGTTCAACTTCTTTATCCATACAGCCAGGGACTCCCTTCGGTTGCTTCCAGAGCTTGAGGAGGAATTCTAGCTCATCCACGTGTGTAGTCGAAATTATCACGTTCCCCGCCCCTCCTGATCAGGGTAGAAAAAAGATCCTGGGATCCCACGAGGTATTAAAGCCCTCTGGTTTCGCTTCGTTTTTAAAGGAGCATTTTCCCCTCGGCAGGAAAGAATGAATGTTGGGGAACAATTCCTAGACGCTCCAGAAAGGCTGCATTGTTTGAGACAGGGTTCCTGTTCTCAAATGCTCTCTGTCTGTCCTTACTTGGGAGCTACCTGTGCTATCTGACACGCTTCAGGGAAAGGACTTTCTCTTCCTTCTCCTCTGGTTAGACCTCCCTCCCCGCCCCCCGCAAACTGATAAACAAGAAAAGAATTGCCCCTTTGGTACTGTGGTGGGCGACTTGAAGGGTCGCCAGACACAAGAGGCTGGGTCGTATGGCGCGTTTCTGTAGGAATCAGGCCCAAGAAAAAAATAGATGGCAACCAAGTGAATTGAAATGGGAAGAAAAAAATCATTAAAAGAGGCAAAGGATTTTCAAAAAAACAAACACTTTTCTTCTCCTTTCAATAAAATGACGTCAAAAAGTATTGAAGATGCAAAGAACTAATGGATAATTTAAACATAAACTTCATGAAAATGTACATACATATTGGGTATCTATGTGTGTCTCCTTGAGGATATGTGCATATATAGCCCTCTATAGCTAGATAGATATATAGGCAAATCTATCTATCGTGTGTGTGTGTCCTTTTCTGGTTTAATATGAGCAGAGCGCTTGTTACTGAAATTATAAACATCTTCTGCAAATTATTCAATAAGATATAGGCATATGCTATCATTTGCATACGTTTATTACATGCATTATGCCCCTCTGTGTGCGCACAAGTATATTGTATAGTTTGCCTTTGTCACAAACTTTAGATAAAAGAATATAATAAGCTTTTGCATCTATTTAAACTCATCAGGTTTTTAATCTTAAAGAATTGCATAAAGCCAATTGTGCCAAAGGCTAGATGGTGAGGTTAGGAAGCAGTTTTAAAAGGGAGGACTGGACGTTCATAAGGAATATATCTGAATTTTAACTTCACTAAAGAAAGAAAAGCTACATCAACTGGAAGGGGGAAATATTCATTCGTCAACATTTTAAACTTCAGGAAAAGTCTCTGTATTCCTTTCTGTTTGTGTCATTTTTTTCTCTTTAAAAGGGAAAGACAACAGACTTCAGAATCAGTGCAATAATGCACAATGAATGTTGCCAAACGACGAATACTATAGAGAGAAATATAAATTCAAAGCAGAACAACCCATGTTTTATAGGCTTATATTGTACCAGCGGTCACAGATACAAATGTCCCAACGCTGCATTCTCGCTTGCAAAGTTGAATCAGGAAAAATACAACAGATCAATAAAGCAGTGGTATAGACAAGAGGTTACTGGCAAACAGCCATTCTGACCATAATTTGTGTTGCCTACAAAAGCGTCTCACGTTTGAATTACACATTTTCTTCCACAGATCTTCATTTTCAGGAGGTCCAAAACAAAATACTCACAACACCCCTGTCCATTCAGATCCACGTTGAAACAGCAAGAGGGAAAGGAAGCGCCGAAAAATGTTCCTGTTGCTTTAAAGAGTGTCTCTTTTTAAATAGTTTTAAAGCCACCTGAACAGAGTTAAGGGAAGGGAGAGCAGAGAAGGGCTGGGTTTTTTTCCCAATAGAGCTTAGCTCCCTAAATGAAGTGGCTGGATGCTTCAGCACCCAACTGAGCACAATGGGAGCTTGTAAAGGCGCTGAACTTTTTAGCCACTTCACTTAGGTGCCTAAATAGAAGCTAAACTCTTTTGACTGCGTAATCTGGTCTCTGTGTTAAAGGGACTCCCCTCTCCCCAAAGACCCTAGGTTCCATCAGGGCATCTATGTATATCTTTCTCCTTCTTTTCTCTGCAGGAGTCCCATGACAAATTGGGGGCCCATTTCTGCCGAGATTGGTATATTGTTCTATACTTTACGAGCACCCTGTCCTAACTCTTTCCACTTCCCTCATGTTGCCCCTCTTGCAAATACTTTCAGGGCAATGGGTCCAGGAGGTATTTTCTCTCCCTTCCCTGTGTATCATTGTTCATGAGATGATGGTCCATAATGAAGGGTAGGAATACATGTTATTTAACAGGCTTTCATTCCCTCCATCCGTCTGGAGCTGCAGCTGGATGTGCACACAAAAGAACATAGAAGCGTTTTACTTTTGTGGGGCGTCTACCATTTACAGTGTGCATATGTGTAGCTCCTATATACACATAATATGCAGCATACGTTTTCTGCAGTTAGCTCAATGGAAGCGACTTCAGTGCATTCGATTTAAGCCCATACAATATAACCAGGTTTGTCTCTGGGAGCTATACGTGTATAGAACGACAGAAATCTGGGGCTCGAAGGGGTGTGTGTGTGTAATTGCTATGGATATGTGCACACACACACACACACACACATATATATATATATATACACAGCCTGCATATTTATACCTATGATGTAGACATCTCTCTGTGTTCACAAATACACTGTTGGCCACATAGAAATGCATGTTTGTACACACGCGCTCCCAGCAATCTAGCTCTGCTTTCGTGTGCACAAAACATTCAGTATATTATGCAGATATCGTCGCTATACACCCACAACACTTACATATTTGCAGAACAAATACAGTCCATATTTTCATGGTATAGGTGTAAATAAGTGTGCGTGTCACAGGCAGGCACCTATACAAACACACACTCCTCCCTCTCGATTGATAGCTAGTTTTATGTAGATACACTAATAAGGTATACAAATGTTAGATATAAAATTTGCATCTCTACCTACATATGTTTTACATACATAAGTATACATGTATGTATCCAAATATTATATACAATTTATGGGGATGATACCCACTTTTAAGGTCCCTTTACAATGCCAGACTGGTGTAAAGGATCCCTAGTGTAACTGAGAATTAGGCCCTGCATCTGTGAGTGTGCCTTTAGCTAGAGAGAGATTAACAGATCTGTCCCCTCAGTGGCAGATAAAGTTTGCGTACAGTAGCTTATAACGTGACAAGTGTAACAAGGTAGGGAACAGTTTCCAAACCAAACTCAAGCCCCCGTGCATTGAACACAGGCGGTTGTATTAATCGTATTGTAATTGCTATTCCCGATCAATAACTAGAGGACTCCCTCGCCCTGGCATCGCTGCTGTTTTTCAGTGGCTCTGAGGGAAGGGAGGAAGCCAGCCATGATTTCACACATAGGCACTGGCATTTCTTTCCTCACGCCATACGCTTCAGCGTGGGGGCCATGGAACTTTTGTAGCCTGCGTTTGTATCATGTTAATGGTCTACGGGGAGGCTTGCTACAGATCTGGGGGGAAGAGAGACTAGATTTTTTGCTCTTAATAGAGAAAACATCCTTGTTAACATACAACGTTGCTGTCTTTGCTTTCCTCTTTTTGGGGTGTAAAACACGAGCGTGTGCAAGCGCACTTTTTCACAAGCCCCTTCAACAGAATTGCACCGTTTATGTTGGCTAAAAAAATACAGCCATGGGATAATCCGATTATCTATCGATAGGTCGGTCGGTTGTGTATGCCTGCTGTCTGTTTACCACCAAGTTACATATTTGTAATCAATATAAGCTAGAGACGACTAATTCTATATCACAAAGAAACATGATATGTTACCGGATAAGAACACAGCTATAGAAGTGCATATTTTATGTTAGCTACAGGTTTATAATCCTGTCTGAACACCCTACAGAACCTAGCTTTAGATATTGTCCTGGAATATAGTTTGCAAACACCTCCTTTTTTGTGTGTTCTAGCATGGTAAATGTGGCTGTTTAACGTGTCTGTGTGTTCCTTCATTTCTAATAACAATTTTTTAAAAAAGTGAAAGAAAAATGACTTTTCCTTTGGGCTGTAGTTCAAATGACCAAAACCCTTTTTTGTTTTGTTGTAAGGATATACTATTAGAGCAGTATAAAACTCCCCAAATATTTCCAGAGGTGGCTTGTTGCACTAAAATAAAGAAACAAAACAAATCTAGATTTACGAAGGAAGCTGGCATAGCCAAAATCTGACAGGAAGTTTTTTTCCCCCTGCAATAATTGTCTTAAACAAACAAAAACAGTACCACAGAATAAAGCAGAGCTGTGTTACAGACAAGAAAGTGTGGAAGTTCCAGGGGCTTATCAACGCCAGTCCATTGAAAGCAGTGACAATATATGATCTTCGTTTAAAGGCAAAACTCCTCACTTATTTTAATTGCTACGCTGGAGCATGGAAGAAAATAGATCCATTTCTTTAACATAAGCTGGTCAAAGATGCAATCTCCCTCTCTAAAATTGAGTCAAACGACACCATGACCTTACAAATCTGGATTGCTTTCTGCAGCCAAATGTATGTCTATGATGTATGTGCGTTACACGTTATGGAGAATTTGCACACACACACACAAAAAAACTTTGCATGTTGCAAAACTCAGTTTCACAGGGACTTTGCAAAAACAAATGGGCAAACCAAAAAATGTTCCCCAAATAAAAAGGAAGCGAACGTGCCAGGGTGGGAAAGAATCTTATCTCGTTAAGTGTATGCTCCATTCACAACAAAACAAAAAGATCAATAAACTAGTGTAGCTCAAGAAATAAGTGGGAAAACTGCGTGATCTGTTCCAGCTGCGTGCTGGAAGGGTGAGAGAAAGCATTTTGGTCTGAGACCTGGCTTCACCGCCCGCTCCATGGAGGCTCCGTGCTGCACCTCTGAGCTTTTTAAAGACCAGTAGTTATGTTGCCGACTGTAAACCAGAGGTAGCCACAATCCTGTGAAAATTACATTGATCTGGAAGGGGTGAGCTAGACAAGGGGGTAAGACAACCACGGACAAGGGAAATAAAATACATTCTTCAGCATTAGTTGCACACCTCAGTTCACCTGATGTTTACAGGTGTGCTCTTGTGATGTCTGGATGACTGTTCCACACATTGCATGCCTTGGCTGCTTCCCCCTCCCCCCGCAAAAATATGAAATCTGGTAGTGGTAGGAATCGATTCCGGTTTTCATTTGGGTTTACAATTCGCCCAGCTCCAGAAACATGAACCTAACTGGGAAGAAAATGTTATGCTGCCTACAACTATCCATTGTTCTTTAAATGCGATGGGATTTGGGGTTATGTGTGCGGGGGAATAGCCAAACTGAGATTTAATGGAGGGGCGGGAGGAAGAAGCATACAGTCCATTGTATTTGAACGAAATGACCTAGCAATCCGAACCTGGGCTATGTCCCCACTATCCTCCATGGGCGTTTAAGAAGAAATCCTTGCCCCTCTTGCTGCTGCAATCCCACCTAGTCAACTTCGATCAGCGGGCAGCGAGTGCCAAGGGGACCTGCTGTTAATCTACCCTGATTCAGCAACAAAATTCCCAATCCTTTATTGAGCAACGACACGGTCATGCTTCTAAAATTACAGGTAACTCCCCGTGCCCCTAACACACGCGATTTAACGCACCTGGAAAGCAAAGGCTTTTTGCTTTTTTGTTTGCTTGCTGGGTTTTTTGGTTTTGCAGTTGCCTGCCCCCTAATGCAAGAGTGCAAATACCCCGTAAATAAAGCAGGGTCATCAAAAATGAAAAGACCCTCCAAGCCAGGGGGCTTCTGGGGGGGATCCAGGGAGCCTTTTGTTACGGGGCTGAAACGCTGGAGGCTGAGAGCTGTGTATTTCCCACCCTCTGGGAGCGGAGTCTGAGAAACCCCAGGTTTTATTGGAGGCGTTTTTTATTTTGCAAGGTCCCAACTGCAGGTGTCGGTTGCCTGAGGATTCGCTGTGTCTGCCTGGGGCTGCGGAATAGCGATGCCACGTTATATGGTTAGCCCCTGCTTGGCTGCTGCTCCGTCTGTTTCACGGGTACACACGCGCCCAAGGGCATGTTATAGGCAGCGTGGCACATGCTGACTTCTGCCTCATTAGGGCACTATTCACATAACCCCTTTTAGGGACCCAAACGATCGCTCCTGCCCTCCAAAACCACGAGCCCGATTTTCCAGCAAGCCCCACTTCGTGCAGTTAAAACCCTGCGAGCTTGTCAAACCCTAGAGCAACCAGCGCTGCCGTCAACTGCTTCCTTTTAAAAACAGGCAAAAGCCATCAAATCTGGGGCGCTCTCTCCCTTTCCAGCCCCCGCCTCCTACGTTTAAACTCACTGACCGTGGGATAATTTTGGGTCATTGCTAAGAAACGCTGCTGGCGTCTCATCCCTGCTCGCCTCCATGGCTGTAGATATAGGGTGCCATATTTGCATATGTGGTAATGAGCTTCTAATTGCCAGGCTGCTATGCTTTGCTGATCGATGGCTATAAATACATAGGTTAAGAAAGCTGTGCAATACGCTCCCCCCACGTCCCTCCCCCCCTTTCCAAATAGCCTTGTAATGTATCGGTTTGACCTCCCAACATTTGCATATCATCTTTTTTTAAATATAATACGTATACTTTACGTATAGGCTACGTGGAAGTCTCCGTGTGCTGCTCATATATATCCTTACGCCTCGCATTTCTTCCCCCTTTTTTTCCTTGTCAATTCCATCTTCAGATTCCCTCCTTGAAGACCCTTTTTTTTCCTCCTCCGAGGATTAAAGGAAGAGGAGAGAGAAAGGCAAGCAAAGCAAGCTAGAAAAGCTGCAGAAACACATTCTTTTCTAGAGCTATAAAAATGAGACGACTGACACGAAGATTCCTCCCCATCTTGGTAGCAAAAAGAGAGGGGAATCGTGGCAGATCCACGAGGTAAGGCTCAAAACAATATGGAATTTTAAAAAAGATATTCCAAAGCTTATTTTCCCCCTCATTCCTTCTGCATCAGACTAATAGAGGGGGTAAATGGGGAGGAAAAAGTTAGATTTCTTTCTCCCCTCCTTTGGTGTCTGACTCCAGTAGGTAGCACCTCTGGTACAGGGCTGTTCTTGGTTTTTAATCAAATTAAAAATATATAGACAGATCTATCGTGATTAGCCAAGAAATTGAGCTTGGAAGCGTCCCAATTCATGGGGATAAAAGAGCGCCCCTCAATTCCTTGAACCCCCCTTTGCACTGCGAGAAAGAATGTGTGTGTGTGTGCATGAAAAGCGAGCAATCAGGAGGTGTCTCTTTTTAATTATAATTACCCCCCTCTTAGCTTCCTTTTTGCTAATGAGCAATTTTTTTTTGGGGGGGGGGGAGAAAAGCCAGGCTCACGTGGTGTCGGAGGAAAGGCGTGTTTAAATCAAGTCCCATAGAGCGATAACAATATGAGATTTGCCAGAACAAAAGGCTCCGAGGCTTTGGTTGCTGAACACGTCTGGGGCTAGACAAACAGCTCAATTTATTGGAGTTGGTGAGAAAATAAAAATAATAAAAGCATATCCAAAAGGAGGGGTGCGGCTACGAGGGGGGGCGAGACATTCGCCTCTCGACGTCTCTTTACGGGAGCGGCTGGAGCAGGGGTCAGAAAGGCAGCGTGCAAAGTGTGTTGGGGGAAGTGTTTTGCAGAACAAGTTGCAGCCCAAAGCCTAGGCTGATTTTTCTTTTCCAACACAATGATGGATAGGGAGGGGGGGGGGGGGGCGGGCTGGAAGATGGACCAACTGAGACAGGAATTGAACCGTTTAACCAAAAATACAGCCATCCGTGTTTGCAAGGAGAGAGAGGGGGGCATAAATACCCCGCCCCGGAAAAAATCAGAGGTAAAGGCACTCCCGAGAGAGGAAAGCGAGAGAAAACGGTGCGAAAGGTAGGAAGTTGGCATCTTTCCTTAGCATGGGGGGAGAGAAGAGAGAGGAAGGGAAATTCACACGTGTCACAGCGCCGTCTCCTAGGGGCGAGGGTGGGACGCTTAATGGGGATATTGATTTTAAAAGCATCAAGGAACAAAGTCAAAACTTTGCGGAGTGTGTGGGGGGGAAGAGGGAGGAAATGTGTGTGGGGAGGGGAGTTTATAAGCAGCCTGAAGATATGCCTGCTGATTGAATCGCTGCTGCTGGAAGTCGGGTTAAGCTATGCAAAATGTAGCGCCTAATTATGCCTGTCTACTGAAGGGGTGGGAGCTTAAATGCATTTTAAAAAAACCCACAAGTCCCCAAAGGGAGGGTGTGTTCCACTTATTGGACAAAAGTTAGATGTGGGAGCCGTGTGGACGGGGGAGAGCTGGGGGGGATGGGGGGCTTGTCTGCGAGGGCTCTGACAATGAACTTGAGACACGCCTCATCAGCATGCAAGGAGGTTCTCTCTCAAGTTCAGGGCGCCCTCAGTTCCCAGGCACGCTCAGATAAGAAGTGAATTCATTGTGCATTTTCTACAGACCGTTAGATTCCGCTGCCTTCCAAGGGGAGCCAGGGAATCTACCCTGGAAACCAGACACGATCGAGAGAAAAAACAAAACAAGCAAAAAAACCAAAACAGGACCTTGGCCAGCCAGTAATTCATTTACACTGTGCAGATCTGCAGCCTCCTCCCCCCATCAGGGGGGAAATCAAACCTCTGATTCCTCCCGACAGTTGGAGGTTTTAGCCTCTCTCCCACTCACTCACACACAGACACCCCCCCAGACATAAAGTTGTGCAAAACCAGGGTACCGAACCCCACCCGCCCCGTCTAGACTTTGTCTAGTGTTTCCTTTTCCTTTATTCAAAGCGATTTGCTTGAGATGTGATTATAATGGTAATTTTATTCTCTTCCCCCCCACTCCATCCCCCACCTCTCTTAAAGACCTCCAGTCTGGAAAGCTGAACTTGAGGGCTTGACAACTGAGCAGTACATTTCCACGGTCTTGAGGCTGACCTAGACGAATTCCTAGCCTTGAAGAGCCTTTGGGAGGGGGGCTGGTGGGGAATATGGCTTAAGGTTATTGGATACACTTAAAGAGGAACCACCCCACTTCAAGTTCCCCCTCCCCACCTGTATTTTTTTTAAAAAAGCCTGCCACCAGAATGTTTGCCATTCATGGGGATCTCTTAATATTCTCTGGAGCTGGTGGGGCAGAGAGCGGGGAGCAGTGTCTGGGAAGATTTCCCCTTTGTCTTTAGATCAAAAGATATGCCTGGAATAGCCTGGATCCTGCAACATTGCCTGTCTCTGGGCGTACATCAAATAACCCCCAGCATGATTGATTTGTTTCTCCCCATTCATTTTTATGGGGATTTTTTCGGGGGAGGGGAATTAAGGTTCGGGTGGATACGTTGGGAGGGGAGCTGGTTCTTTGCAAAATTGTTGTTACCTGGGTGGAGACCCACGTTTCTTTTCCCCCAGTGGGGGTGGGGCGAGGCGGAAAAAAAAATCCTGAATGGATAGGCTGCACCTACGTCATTGCCAGCTCCAGCCATCCATCCACAAGTGGGGAGATGCGGGAGGGACGGCCTCATTCTAGGCATCGCTGGTGGGTCGCAGACTTGGGCCCGGACCCTCCATGGCCAGCAATGGTAAGCGCTGATTCCTGATTGCAATTAAGGAGGGAGCGGGCGAAGGGGCTGTGTGCTTGGAAGGCTCTGGGTACCGCTGTTGTAGGGCTTGGCTGCTTTGCAAGCTGCAGATGGAGTCGGTGTGCAGGGGAAAGCATTGCTATTTTTTTTTTGGAAAGCGATTGCTTGCTCTGTTTCTCAGATCCCCCCCTCCCCGCCTTGCCATGTTCTCCCCCCGGCCTGGGGGATCGAACAGGCACACTGAGGGTGGTAGGAAAGAGAACCCGGGTCTGCTTTAAAGCCCCTATTTGACCCGGGTTTTTTAAAAACAACACGCCCCAGGATGGCGTTGGGCGATGGAGACGAAACCTCGGAATAAAGAGCTCCCCGCCCCCAGGCCCCACTCCGCACGCAGCTGCCGCTAGCAGATTAGAAGGCGCCCCTAAGTTTTCAATGAGGGAGGAAGGAGAGGGTTACGCTTGCCCCTATCCTATTAAAACCCTCCCGGCTGACTCTTGGCATCTCAATTTGTCCAGGGAAGGGGAATAAGATCGCATTAGAGTACTGAGGACCACAGGATCCTTCTATGCTTGAAACGCAGGCCTCGCACCCCCCCCCAGCAGCTTCTTTATTTTCTGCCTTTCGTCCTTTCTCTCCCCTTCCCCCCTCACTTCTTAAAAAAAAATCCACGGCCCTTCAATGAACATGTAGTTTATTTGATATCCTTAATTTAAAAAAAAATCTTGGTGATTGAAATACTCATCTGGAGAGGGTGCCTTTGATCGACCCTAAACTGGCAAATTCCAATGAGCTGTGTTTGTGTGTCGATTTGATTTAATAAGGATTTTTTACATGTGGGCTGAATGCCATTTCCCCTCCTTTTACACACAGGCAACCTTTTTCTCTCTAGAAATGCAGGCTCACTTTTGTCCTGAAATACAATATATTGAGGAAGGATCCATTTATCATTCCCTTTTGGTTTAAAAGTGTCTTGGCATAAACCCCTGACTTTTGAGAAATAAACGTGAAGGGCTAGGGAGCAAAAATAAATGAATTTAAAAAAAAAAAACCGCATGCCTCTTAACTATTCCAAAGGGAGAGGAAGCCATAGCATATGTGTTCTAGAGTGCCTAGGGTTGGACTTAAACTTGAATCAATTCAGATGCATAGGAGAAATAAGGGGTGCAATTAAGAAAAAGAATGTAAAACACCTCACAGGCTTTTTGACAATATAGACCATATTCTGCAGAAGCAAATTTCTATATTGGGGTGGGAGGTGGGGGGTATTGCATTCACACATACAGTCTTTTTGCAAACACAGTCAAATCTCTCTGTGTTAATTGTGTGTGTGTGTATACATAATTTCCCCTTACATAACACACTCATACCAACCACTGATTCAGGATTTTCTCCCCTAAACACAATGCTGACAGGCCTAGAGAAAAAAATAGATGGCTATTTTCTTTAATTGTGTGTATCTCTCTCTCTCCTTCACTCTAAATTGTGTACACATATATACCACAACGTTTGTGCAGGATACACTTAAATTCCAACTCTCTATGATGAGTATGTGTTTTTTTAATTTCTCTCTTTTAGCATGACAATGCGGTGATAGGAAATTCTATTGCTTTATTAGCTAACTACTGACATTTTTATACGAAAGATTATTAGTGTATTCTAAACCAGAACACTGAAATAACATTATCTGTAGCTCATGATCAAATAAGCAGATCTACCCTGATGGGTTTATGTGCAGAAAGGAAATTTAAAGCTGAGTTACAGTAGATTTAAGTTCTGGGCATTAGCTCTGGAATTTCAACACTAATGCCATGTCTCGTTTGCAGTGGTTATATCCCTGCTGTTAAATCAGAGCCAATTTGAAAAGTATAAAGGGTATTAAACAGAGCCTAGACTCACCTTTTCTGGAGAAACATGCATTGAAAGGGAAACATTTATCCCTCAATAAACTTCTTAGTCTGCTGGCTCTCTCTGTGTGTGATAATGTGTATACTGATAGACAGCAAAATAAATTTCTCAAAGCCCTTAGATTGCTGTACAGGTCACATTTGGGGTTTAAAAAAAATCCACTCCCCTATAGCAATGCAGTTCTGCAGCCGAACGTGACCCATCTTGATTGCATTTGGTATGTGAAGAATCTCTTTTGCAGCAGTCGATAGAATTGGAAAGCTATCTGGCAATAATGTATAGCAAGTAACTCTTTCCCAGATGTAACACGGGGACAGAAGCAGCCGGAAGTACATTTGTCAATTACCATCACACGGCAGAAATATGGCTTCCTGACCATAAATAGAAGGAACCAAACCCAGTGTCCAAATTGCCTGGTTTTCGTGCAGTAGGGTACAAAGGAGGGTGTAAGGAAGAATGTCAGGCTCCAAGAATTCTCCGATTCTCCTTTCTGATGCTATTTCTAGGGGCGTGCGGACCTGTCTCCTCTTAGCTGATGTTATGAAACACACCCCTGTGTGTGATGTCCACACATTGCAATCAGGATACACGGGAAGGGAAATATAGTTGTGCTACAATCTTTTGTGTCTCGAGAATAATCTGCAGTTTTATTTCAGAGCTCGAAAACACAGGCTATCCAGTGGTCACCCATAGATACATACAATTTTGAGTGGGCCAGGTGCTATGCGATTTTCATGCCTACAAAGATGAAATCTTTATTTTAAATTTTTTTAAGAACAGGATTGAAGCCTGCATGAGCACTGCTCTCTCTCTGTTTGTGCCTATGCAAAAAAATCATTTGAAAGACCCTTGGAGAACTTAAAACCTGCAACTCCGAATGTGATCTTGATTCGCCAATGTCTGGAATAGATCACTGTGTGTGTCTGCATCTGAGCGTCCCTACTAACTTTATATAAAAATATCCACAGCGTGTTTTCGTCTTATCATCTTCCGCCTCATTTGTTAATGGAAAGATACCTCTCTCTCTCTTTCCTGCAAATTATTCTCAGCCTCCCATAAGTCTTCTGGATCGGTAAAAGGCTATGTTAATTTTAAAAAAAATTGCACTATCACCAGGTTGATCCCATGGATATTTCAAATGCTGAATATATCTTCATAGTGCATGTATCCCAAGTGAAACAGCTACGTCCATTGTAGCTTTTCTTTTGGTAGGTAAAAAAACCAAACAAACAAAAACCTTTTGATCCCCCCCTCCGTTCCCCTCCAGCCCCGCAGAAGCTTGCAGCGTAGGCATTGATTCTTTATGTGGATTTAACGAGAGAGAGAGAGAGAATATGGATAGGTCAGAAAGGAAAGCGGTTGTATGTTCACGATTCTGCCTCAACCAGGACTAGAAAGTATTTAAACTTAAACAGATTTCAGGGCAGTAACATTTCCCTTGAATGTTGAAATCGTAACGGGCAGCTTGTGGCAATTCGACTGCACCGTGCAACAGAGAGATATATACAAGCTCAGGAGCTGTGCTGAAATTGACCAGGAGTCCAGCATTTTTAACTCTTCCCTTTTAATCTCTTCTCTTGCAGAGCAGACCCTGCTGTCAGAGGTAACAGGTACAGTCATTGCTTTACTTTAGATCTCTTTCTGCCTCGGTTGAATGCAGGACCTGGAAATGCTTTTCACCCTCGCTTTGCAAAACTTTCCCCCTTATCTATACCTTGCATGCATTTTCCTACGCCATTCCAAATCTCTGTTTATTGCTTCGCTTGCATAAGTCTTGCATGATTCCCTTATATATTTTAGACAGTGTTACGTGGTCCCATGTTGCTCCCAAGATAAAAATGGGTGGGACGGCTTCTGTGGTCACTCACGCTGTGTATTCTCGTATACTTCAGTGAAGTCTCTCCTGGTTTACATCAGTTTAAGAGAGAGCAGGATGGAGCCCCCAAAACGGATTAATACTGCGTTAACTCTTGCCCTGTCATTCAAGGCACCCAAGTAATATCATTTCTTCACACCCACGCACACAGCATTTCCCTTTCTCTCCCTCTTAAGGCAAGTAAGAAATGCCTGGTACCTATTTCTTGAGCAAGGGCCTACAGGCAACACATACAATCGAGGAGCAAGAATAAAACTCCAGCATGCCTTTTGCGGGTCAGCCCTGAGAGGCTGCACAGACGCGACACGATCCCTTAAAATGGGAGGCAGCGTCTTTCTATTCACAGAAAAAGAGACGCAGTTAGTCGTTGCTTTTAAGCACCCAGTTTTAAGCGGTTTTAAGCAATTGCTTCGGTAAACTCGTACCTACATACATTACATATCTATACATGGGTTTATGATGGATCTAGCTAGCTAGCTAAGTCCTCTTCATAGTAAACATACCTATTATTTTTTCCATAAGAGGGTGGTGAAGCACAGGAATGGGTTACCTAGGGAGGGGGTGGAATCTCCATCCTGAGAGGTTTTTAAGGTGCGGCCTGACAAAGCCTGGCTGAGATGGCTTAGTTGGGGGGTTGGTCCTGCTTTGAGCCGGGGGTTGGACTAGATGCCTCCTGAGGTCGCTTCCAACCTTCATCTTCTATGATTGGCGAAAGACTGCTTCAGGAAACGAGACCCCTTTCCCTCACATCAAGTAGACAGGTAGGAAACTGTTCTGTGTGCTCATTTCTTACAGCAGAAACAAGTTTATTGTAAGGAGAGCGACTATTAAAAGCAGTGCCATCATTTCTGCCCATTTCGGGAGTGTTTAAGAGAAAAGCCACTAAATAAAAAACCAGGAGCGGTCCTGTGCCAGTGCAAGGAGGTAGGTGCAAAAGGCAGTTGAAAGGACGCCTATTACACCCCCTCTGGACATATGCAGTGCAAGCTAAAGAGAGCAGTTACTGGGGTTTGCCAGTTTTAATAAAGAACTTGGCAGAATCTAGTCAGGGATTTGAAATGACTATTTTAAAAGGAGTCTGAAAGGTAAAAGGGTCGAATGCAGTGTTTTCCTGGGCTAGCCATGTATAGAATGCATCGTGTGTGTGTGTTTATAGAGAGGGACGTTTGTGTAAATATATGTGTGTGTGCCCTTAAATATATATGTGTATATAAATATCTATATATAAATACGCATTCAATTACATAGCTACAGAAAGAGACACAGATTCACATACACGCATATAGGGACATCCACTGCGCTAATATTTGCAAAGGTAACACCTACGTCCATCGGGTTTGTTCTCCCTTAAAAAAAATGACCTGCTATCATTTAGGTCTATTGTTTCTGAATGAAATCTGACCATTCTTCTTGGCTGGAGAATTTATAGACCGAAGGTGCAAGTTTTCTTTGTGTGCATGAGGGGGGCTTAAAACAAACACACACACAACCCTGCTTATGGGGTGGAAAATAATATCTTTTAATTTTTAATTGAAAACAGAATGAAAATGGGTGGAGATTGATTTTAAAGCGAATGCAACGCGTCTAGAGAGAATTTGCTCGAAATATTTTAATCTAACTGTATGAAATCCTTTAAATAAAAGTGTTTCCGTGCGATACAGTCACTGGACCACTAGATCCTGATCTATTTGTTGGAGGAAATAGGGGGGACATAGAGGGGAAAGTGATGGTAAAACCCATTGGAAAGAAAAATAAATGTGTGATTTTTAGACTGAAGTAGCTGATTAAAGAAGCAGAGGAGTATAAGATAAAATAAATCAAACCAAAACACTTCAGGACTGCATAGGGATCCATAAATGACCCATTTAATTAGATGCAAAACTTATTTATAAATAATAGGTTTGGGAAATATGGATGTGATATAATGGTGTTTAAAACCAAGGAACTTATATCAAACCTACATCGATGTTTTAGAAAGAAGAAACTTAAACATCAACACAGCGGCGTGTAATTGGTGATATTTCTATTGGGGTGTCTGCGTCGAGAGTTGTACATTTCAGAAATACCATCACTTCCACGAGGCGAGCTAGCTGGTAACTCCTTGCTCCCTAAAACATACACACACAAAGCAAAGTCTGTGCGCTTTAAAAGCAAGGAGCTTCAGTCAACGCCGCAGCATGTGAGTGAGGGTGTTTCTGAGGCCAGGTGGGTGGGTCATTTCTTTTATTGAGACAGCCAGGACTCCAACACTGCGGACAGGGATGGTGTTTCTGAAACGTACAAATCTGGAGCCAGACACCGGTAGAAATGGAGTAGACGGAGGGAAATGAAGGTAGGGCTCGTGGAGAAATCCCGTTTCCCCAATTTCACATAACACCGCCTGGAAACGCCAATCTTTTGCGTGTGGTTGGAGTCAGTGGATTAAAAAGCTCGCAGGGTATTTTAGTGAAGTAACTGGACGGGTTTGCTTCTAGTTAAAATACTCCAGGGACGTGGGATTTCAAAACTAAACACAACCTAAAAAGAACTGGCCGGAGGGTCGCTGGCTGCAGCCATTGTCCTGGCAGAAGTCAAGGACGCAAACAATCGTATAGTTATTTTATTTCGTTTTGGTCTCGATGGATAAACAGCAGCCACCTTCCCAGAGAGTAACCAAAGGGCTAACATACAGGCGATCGCCTAAAGGCAGCGAGAGGGTTTAATCGGGATTTCCATGGCTGCAGGGCCAAAACGGGGTACACGCCTTTGCAACCTCAGCTTTGTGCATTTCATTCCTGGGCTGTGAGGCCCCAAAGAGGCTGCTCCGCACAAGAGGCACCACAGCCTCTCCTCAGTGGGGATGAAAAGGCGCCCCTCAGCATCCTTTTCGTGTAGCTTCCCCCCCTCGTGGGTACTCGTCTCCTTTTAATTCAAGACCAAGATTTTATTTCGGAGCTATTCCACCCAGCCCCATGCTATTTCCAAACCGCTGGCCGGGCCCAAGGCCCATCTTCTGGCATTTGAACCGCAGCAAACCCTTTTCACTGCGAAAAGGACGGAGCGTCTGGCAGGTGTGAAGATCGCGTTGAGACGCTCTGGGCTCCCGTTGTGCAAAGCCGCCGGGCAAGTGTTCTTAGGGACCTGGGGAGCTCTGTGGTGCTCTCCAAGGCTGTCTCTTTCCCCAGCAGCAACTGGGCCAGTACAAGATACTACTCCACCCACCTTCGTCTCTCTCAGATTTGACTAAGGCTCCCGAGATTATAATTCTCCGAAAAGAGTTTGGGGAAAAACAAATCTGGGCGGTGCAGGCAGAGGAGGACAATATAAGCAAACCAGAGAGCAGTGATATCTCACATAATCAATAAGGCGTTAGCCACCTTCCAAACAATAAAGAATGAAATAATTAAAGGGTGGATAACAGTGGGTGAGCCAGCGTTTTATGACACCAGAGGATCCCCCTCGCAATAATTAGAAATAGTTCAATATAAACTGCGTCTAGAAAAGTTGGTGGTTTTCATTTCAGCCCCGGAAAGTTTTCCAAGCCCCTTTTTCAGTGGCTGGACGAATGGAAAAGACGCCCTTGAACGGGAGATGAATGTAAAACAACCTCTGAGGAATTTTGAACATTTAAGGAAGCCACCACAATGGAATACACTGGGCCGCTCTTTCACACGCTTTCTTGAGAGTCCGTTCAAAGGTATTTTCACTCGGATGTTAAAATAACACCGTGATTTTTTTTTTCAACAATTTTTGGTAGGTCTCACCCGGAAAAAAAAATCATATTTGGAAACAAAAACTCTCGTGGCTTAGCTTGGTGGAAGGAAGGAAGAGGATTTCTGTGCAATTTAAAATGGATTTGCACATAGACAAGGAGAACACAAAGAAACGGATGTGATATGCGATTCTCCTCGGCTGGGGAGGGTGGGTAATGGGACCTTTACCATTTCAAAGACAAAATAAGACTAAATCAACACACAGCACCCCCGTACATCGGTTTTACGTCTTTCGTGATGATCAGAAAGCTCCTCTCGGTCAGTTAGTGCTTGTATTCATTGCCGCAGACGGGATTGATTTGGTCAAATGTGTTTTCTAGCAGGAAACACCGTATTTTTTAAAGGAGGGGAAGAGAGGAACGCGGTAGCAATGTTTGGGGTTGCTGCAGCACGAAGGAAGAAAATCTCTGTTCTCAATTGCGTTGCGCAAGGGGTGCAAAGGTAACGCTCTTGGCCAAGGAAGGTGGGTTGTCAAGAAAAGCAGGGAGAATTTTAAGGCCAAGTTTAGCCAGGGTGAATTTGGCCAGCACGGTGGAATGAACGGAGGGTCTGCGATCCGAGGCCTGGCTGTGTGAATCGCCAAGACAGGGGTAAAGCGGAGGAGGAGGGGAATGGATGTGAAACCAGGATGAAGTCGAATAGCCTGCGGTTGTGGGAGAAATCGAATAGGATTTTGAAAAAGGGCGATATTTGCTAAGAGACATGAACCTGAAGACATTTGCAGACATAGAGACTTACACATATCACAGCTCCATTGGCCCCGGTCGGATAAATGCTCACCTTACCAAATGCCCGGTCTGTTTTTAAATAGTATTTTCACCATCCACGTCTTAGGTGGATCTCTCTAGCTTCTTTGGGCAGCTGCCCAGAAGGGTTTTTGAAATAGTTGCGTGTCTAGTTATTTCCGCAGAATAAGGCCTTTAGATTAAAAGGGGGGTGCCAACATGAAGAAGCAAATCAGCAAAGGGCAACTGAATGGACACTTAAAAGTGGAGAGGAATGAAACCGAATTTCACTGTGCAGTGGGGTCAGACTAGGGGTTTGGGGAGAATTATTTCCACCAGATGGGTAAGGGGAAATCGCAGGGTCTGAGCCTCAAAATTAAAGTAATAACAAATAATAAAGTCAAGGCGACAAAATAAAAAGCCTGCTAGCCACCGGTTCCCGGGTCAGATGGGGAGCAGAAATCCTTGCAAAAGCAACTTGGGAAACAGCTTGCGGTGTGAAATTGCAAGGGAGAGGTTGGAATAAGGGACCTCTTTACCTCCCTTTTCTGAAATGAACCTTCCATTGAGGAGTCACAGCTCTGATCTGTTTGTCCTTTGGACGCTGTGAAGAGCTGGTTTGACCAAGTCATTCTCAGAAGAAGGTAAAGAGAGATTTTTTTTTAATCTTAGTCTGGTCCGATTTTAAACTCAATGAATTTCCACCCCATTCTCTATAAAAGATTCGAGGGCAAAATGATTTTTTTTTTGATTGGCCCAATCAAGTTTTAGTCTAAAGGAAAAAAAAACATCGCTTTATTCACCCCGTTATCATATGCACGTATTTTAAACAGCAAATCAAAGGGTAACTAGCGAGCAGCATATTACGAACGATTCCAAGTGGATTCAAATAAATCCGAGTAAAAGGATCAATCGCCGTTCTGTAATTCACGACCCAGAAGAGACCCCTGAAAACGCAGACAATAAAACAAAAGGTGGATTTGGCTGAGAAGAGCTAATAGGGGGAAAACGGGGTACAGTTGCTTTAAAAAAATTCTTGCTGTGAAAAGAGGCAGCTATCTAGAGAGATACAAATGGGTATGCAAATATGTATCTAGATGGAGACGAATGGGTATGCAAATGCATGTCTATATGTGTGTGTGCATTCCCTGCTATACGTCTATGCAATGTGGGTGCATTCTCAACTACAGGTCTGTGCAATGGCCCAATCAGGTCTGATGCCTTCCATACGACCCCGGTCGCCCACAATTAGGGCTCATCACGACCAGTGGTGCTAATCTCGAAGACCCGGCCAATTAAAAGGGTTTGAGGTTAAAAAAGGAAAGGGGGGGGGCGTTATTGTTTCAAAAGTAAATTAACGCCTCAGACTCCTGGCTTCTGTGTCCGTGGGCCACTGGATCTAGGTTTTTGGCAAATTTGAATCCGTGGCTAAGGGGACAGCAATCTGCTCTGGGGGGAGGGGAGGGGGTAGGTTGCAGCTCCGCTCTGCCAGCCCCGCTCCGCTCATTGATGAACGCCTGGGAGCTGCAAAGAGGTTGGCGCCCGGGGTGGGTGACGTCAGGCCGGCCCGAGCCAATCAGGGGCGGCGGAGAGGGAAGGCCGTGTGAAAGAATGAATGAAAAGTGCAGCTCCCAGCGCCCTCCCCCCCGCCGGCGCGGAGGCTGCGGGCAGAGCGAGCAGGGGGAGGGAGCCGGCCGGGGGGGGGGCCTGGGGGAGGGATGCAAGGAGCAAAACCAGGCGGTGAGCTCGGAGTTGCTCAGAACATGTGCGGGGCTGCCCTGCTCGCACCGGGACCCGCTGGAGGGCGGCGGGGGGGGTTTGGAGGACGTGGCCTTTGCCCATCGCCCTCTTTGGGCGTTTGGTCTGTGCTGGGGGGGGGCTCTCTCCTGGGGCAGTCAGGCTAGACTGCCCGTTGCAAGGAGCCCCCGTTGCAGAGAAGGCAAAGCAGCCGGCCGATCTGGGGGGGGGCGAGAAGAGGACCCGCGGCGTTTTCAAGGAAATCGACTATTTCCCACCCACGCACCCCCCCGGCATGTAAGTGCTTTGAGCATAGGAGGGAATAGCTGCTTCCAAGAGGGGTTTTCAGCTTGACTGGCTTGTGTGTGCACAGGGTTCCCCGTGTTCTGAGCGAGCTTCTCAGCTTGCCTGGTTATCTCTTTTCTCTGTCTCTTTTTCCCCTCTCCACTCCCATTCCTTCTCCCTTTTCAATCCTCCCTTCTGCAAGGCATCGCTTTAAAAAAACCAAACTCTGCTGCTTTACAATCTGCGGTCTCTTTTTCTGCAGTGTTGAAATGCTGAAGGGATCGTTAGATATTTGTTGGGGTGGGGGGTCACTTAGTGGTACATGTAGCTATAAAGTTGCATGCTTCTCTATGGACAAATTCTAGTCACCTGGGTCAGACCCTGGATTTTAATTTTTTTTGTTTGGCTTGCAAATTCCTTAAAGCTCTGCACGTTAACAATAATATACAGATTAAAGTTTTTAATTCTCCACTTTACGAATCTTAGATGATGTCAAGGGCAGTGAGTAAAAAAAAAATTTGCACCCCAGTTAAGAAATGACTTTTCTGTGCGGTTATTATAATCTGTCCTTTTGCTTTAAAATGCATTTTACGATTGATCAAGGGCTTGAGCTTGTCTCACTGAAATCAGTGGGCGTTTTGCCATTGACTTCAGCGAGCCACAGGGTCAGAGTCCCCAATGCGTGTATGTTCTCAGGATTTGGTTCCTGCTGTTAATATTTGCGTCTTTTTATTTATTTCCCTCTTCTCCTAAGAAGACAAGCGCCTCTGAAACCCACTGGAGAAAAAGAAGGTGTTTTTGTTTTGTTTTGTTTTTTTGCTGCTGCTGCTGCTGTAGACTTCAGGGGTTGGTTGTTATCTTTGGTTATCTAGCTGTATGAGTGGTGTCAATTCTTCATAAAGCTAGATAACCGAAAGTAAAAATAACCCCATTACACGCCTGAGGAGGATGAGGAGAAGAAAGCAAGCTATTGAATGGAAGAGGAGGAGGAAAGAAGAAAGAGAAGAAAAGAGAGGAAAAAAGGGACCTTTTTGAAATGGGATTTAAAACCTGAGGTAGGATTTGGTTTTTTTTAAGAACCTATTTGCACTATATAATTTAAAGGAGGGGTTACCAGTTCAGTGCATGTCAAGAAAACACCTGTCTTAAGCAAAGCTAGCTTCCTGAAATTGAATTGCAAGAGTAAAACTTCTAATAAATGATGAATTAGTCAAATAGCAAGACACTGACTAAAGAGAAGGGATGCAGTTTAGTTGCATAACCAATCAGACAGCACCAAGGAATCCATCTATCAATCTAGATGGCTATGTTGGATTGTCTTTTAAAAACACCATTACTTATGTACATTTTACTTTGCCTATTTGGGGGGAGGAAGGAGGGGGTACTACATTAAAAAAAGCAGCAGTGGCATAGCGTTTATCAATGGTTGCTTTGAAAATACAGACTCTTGCTCCCCCCCCCCGCACTTTCCGCCCATCTGTTATATACATATTTTTAACTTTGTTCTCTAACAGATCTAATTTATCTGAGAGGAAAAAGAAAAAAGGTGATATGATGATTTGGAAAGCAGTTTCTTGAAATTTTCTATATCATTTTTCTCCCAATACATCTAACTGAATGTTTAAAAAAAAAAATGTTTTGTCATTGCACATTTCTTTAAAAGGATTCAAGATTCCAAAATTGGGAATTTACCAAATATATATAATCCATGTTCTGCGTGAATCTGCATGAGAATAATAGGTTTCAGGATTTTACTGAATTGTGTGTAATTCTTTTTCTCTGACTTCAAATTCACTTTGGTCTTTACCCCCTTCACTGGATTATCTGAATTTGCTTCCAATGGAATTTGAGAATACTTACCTTCTTTGTCTTAAAAGGGAATTTTGGGTCAAAGATTTGGACTGTATGCGGCTTACTGACGGTTAACGTTCATTTTGGTTGACTTAGACTTTGCCTACAAAATATACCAACCGATTTGGAAAGTTATCTTATGGCACTTCGAAGAACTCAAAGGTCCTGTAACAGACTTAAAAAACAACAACAAAACAAAAAAACCTCTCAGGACTATACTCCAAGAAACATTTAATAATCAATGAATTAAAAAAGCCAATATTAAATTTCAGTGACAACATCTGAGATAATTTTGGAAAAGAATGCTTTGTAGCATTGCAACTTCATGTGACTCCTTTCCTGTGATGTCTATAATAAGAACTCACTCTTGAAATTTGCTGGACCTGTTAATTTCTATCTTGTCTTGACTGAGTTCATCAGAAACTTTTTTAAAAAGCGGCAGAAACCAACCCTGATCTATACCTTATCCTTGTTGTTGATGTAGTTCTTAGTGCAATATGAAAGATTGTCCTACATATGAGTCCAAATTAATAAACGAGATTTTTTTTCCTTCAGCCGTGGCCCTGTAGTTCAAAAGAATTCAGCACGGTCATACTCTGTTTGTTTGCAGTCTACTCAGTGAAAGTCTACGAGGAACCTACCTTACTTCTTTTGTTATCCATCTATTTAGGTATTTATATCACCATGGTCACTTGAGTATCAGAGCACCTTCCATGTATTTATGATCTGTCTTCCTGGTGCTCCTGTGAATCTCTGTTGTACTTCTCCATGTGCCATTGCTTATACCAGTGCAAAATACTGTTGTTCTGGTCTGGTAGTATTTCCACATCCACCTTGCCCTTGCATATGTGATGGTGCAGGGTGATGGAGAATCGGGTCGGGTGAGGTTAAGGGACCACTGAAGTCAGTGGGAAGATTCCCATTGATTTCAGATCAGATGCCTGGGGCAAAGCCAGAAACTGAGTGAAAATCCTGGCCACAGTGAGTCCCAAGGGAGTTTTACCACTGACTTCAATAAAGCCATTGTTTTGCCACAGTCTCCTGAGTCCCACTCCCATGCTTTATCATAAGAGCATCCTTATTCCCCCAAAGCCGACCCATTAAATGGGTGACTTGAGGAAACGACTGACGCTAGAGACATCGGGATGCTCCCGGGGGCAGGGCAGGGCGTGTTTGCAGTCATGTTGGAATGCCGCATGGCCGTTCATTTTATACACGCGCTTGCTGTGCACAGGCACTTCTGTGAACGCATTCATTCGCATGAACGCTTGGAGCATGGCCACGGATAGTGTAGACGCCTGTAGTCATGTGGGAGCAAGAGTGCTTGTGCATGAACAAAAGCACTGGCTGTACGCCATTTGCGACCTGCCATTGGTTATTTTCCGGTTTTAAAAAAAAGCGTCCAATCAAGGACCGGGACCAGCACTATGGATTTTTTTAGGTGACCAATCATGTGTTATCAGTCGTATAGGGGACACACCATAGGCTGTAATTTGTTGACGTAAACTGCCTGGGAATAGCAAAACCATTATCAGAAATCATGGCGAGAGAGATTTAATTCACAACAAATAATTCAGCCAGATGTAGCTGACCTCTGGGATAAAATTCCTCCCATGCTTTTGTGTCTTTGAGGTCAGTGGAGTTATGCCAGGGCTGAATTTGATCCAGGCGGTGCAGGTTGTATTGGGGGAAGGGGGTAGGCTAGGACTTTAATTGCCCGTAGTAAGTCATCAAGAGTCAGGGCCATTGGGCCAAAGTGCTGCTGTCTGACTCACATGAATGACTCCTCCTGGGCCTGATTCTCCTTTATACTCTGGTTCCTTTACGCCACTCTCTAGCACTGTGAAGGGGCTTTAAAGTGGGCACAAGTGTACATCTTCCCTTTATACTCCCTGAGTGGTGTAGGGGAGCCTTGGTGTCCAAGAGAACCTGGCCCAGCGTGCAGGGCAGTGATGAATGGGGGCCAGTACGGACAACGGGCATGATTTTTGTTGATGCTCGGGTCCCTGCACATCAATCTGGTAAAGCTTAAAGTAGGAGTAAATGTTCACCCACCTTAAAGGTCCCATTAGGCTTGTAGTGTGATATAAAGGGATCTTTGTGTAAATGAGAATCCAGCCTACTGACATCTCACAAGCAGGATTTCAAGGTTGAGTTCTATCCAGTGCTTATTCCTTTCCTCCAAGCCTTTGCTATGGAGACAGGGCCAGAATTTTCTTCCTGCTAGTCTATTTCATCTCCCCGCTCTTCACAGGTCAGTTTGTCCCTACGGGCTTGGCAACGTGCCGTAGCGATGGCATCACCCCCAAGAGACGTGGAGTTTGGGTGCGGCCTAGCTGCCTAGTGTAGAACGTTTAAGGGGAAATGATTTGAGAAGGAAGGGTGGGTATTTTTTTTCCCATCCTTCTCTGCAGTGCATGGCCATTGCTAAATACCAAATTAGCTATCAAACTAAAGGTCTGGCCATTTCTAAAACTGCGTGGAATCTGAACTATATCAATACAGAGCTGGTAAACTGCAGCCTTCCCACCACGCTCCCCAATGTATTTCAGCACAAGTCAGTTGCAATAAGAAATCCCAATGTACTGGTGTGACATTGATCCAAATTGCAGCTTACGTGCAGCCATTTAAGCTTGCCTGGACATTCTGATTTGACTGGTTAACGCTCAGCAGTGTCCATTCTGTTCTTCCTTATGTCTGCGTAACTCCCATTGACATTCATAGGAGTTAGGCTTGCATATCTTGTGTAGAGAGATTAGCTTCTAATGTTCTGTTACACGCTGAAGAGTGGCATGACATTTTATTTATTTATTTTTATTTAAAAAGAAATTGCTGCAGCGCTCTTTTCTTCAGCCTTTAAGTGAAGTAGTTTGGGAGGAGATGTCCCATATAATCATTAATAATCCCTTACTCTTACAGAGTGACTTTCATCTGGAAGGTTCTCAACTAGGTTTACAGACTGTACTTGATTTCACTATTGTTCTGCACTTTTTATGCACGCAAAAACATGGGTGCAAGATGCTGTTGGCCAATTTCTCATTTACATTAAGGCCATGTCTCTTTGGCCATGCAAAGGGGTCTTAAAGCGAGTGTAAGCATAATTGGCACTTGCTTTTAGGCCACTTCACTTTGCCAGAGTTGTGAAACGGGGCCTCAGAATATATGAAAATCAAGCACATCATATCATGTGCTTCACCTTCTGCTGAAATGCAGCCACTTCTAGGGTGGAATTACTGCAGCCACTTTGCATTAATAATATTGAACAATGGTACTAAGATGGGAGGCAAAGGCTAGCAACAGAATTGTGGGTTTGCCTTTGAGTGGAATTAGGTAAGAGGAAAGGAGTTGTGGAATAAATGATGTGGTTTAATTACCTGCTGTGAACTTCCTACATTTCTTAGATTCATGCATTCAGATCCTCCCCATTGCTGACTGCTTCGTACTTCTGAGTTATGAACACAGTTCTTCGTGTCCTTAAAACCTAAATCTTCTCTCTTCTGCATGAAGAGTAAAGATCCATAAGAACAGAGCTGGTCAAAAAAGTCCCCCTCTCCCCAAGTAGCTTTGACAAATATGGAAATATTTGCATCCAAATTTTCATTGGCAATTTAACTTTTCATTGGGGGGGGAAGTATTTTGGTTTCTGGCAACTGAACATGGGAAGGTTTTGGGCCCAAAACTTGTGGACGCTGAACATTTTTTTGTTTTTTGGATGAAAAACTGAATTTTTTTGTTTTGTTTTTCTGAGGAAAGCAGATGCTTTCCACCAGATTTGTTGTTTGGGAAATTGGATTTGTGACCTGAGTAAAGACATTTCAGTGGAATAATTTTGACTAGCCCTACAATAGAATAAATTTGGTCCTTAGCCAAAAAATCATCATACGTCTCCGGTTGTACTGTAGGCCAATTAGTTGTATTACATCTATGTGCTGTACATATATAGTTGTAAAATGACTCTGAGAGGAAAGGTGCTATGTAAAAGTAGGCCTTTATTATGATCCAAATTAGAAATTGGCCAGGGTCCTGAGTTTGACGCCCTGGCTCTTGTGAAAAATGATGAGGCCAGGGCCTGCATGTGACATTTCTTCCAAACCATCAGTCCAACAATGTCAGGCTTATTCCATGCCTAGCTCTGCAGTTGTGGTTGTTCCATGGGGAACTCAGGAGCTCTTGTGATCGCGTGATGAAAATCTTATCCTGTGCGACACTGCTGATTTCAATGGTGTTCAACAGTCGGGGGAGAGTTTGAGTCTGTGACCAAGAATGGCCAAGGGAATAGTGGCTTTTTGGGGGGGTTGAGGGGAGGTGCTCAACTTGAGATGCCTTAGAAAGGTGTGGGTTTTTTTTTTCTTTCAGAGGAGGGATGGAAGCTTGAGGAGCGGGACTGGAGGAAAAAGTCAGGCTCCTTTAAGGCGTCACAAGTTGGGCACCCCAGAATCATTAATCATCTTTAAAAACCTTGGCCGTTGAAAGGGTCTGCTTCTCATTACGCTAATGTCCCTTTATGCTCCTCTGCCAGCTTAAAGGGACCTTTAAATGGGTGTAAACTCCGGTTATTTACTTTCAGGCGCCTTTGTGCAAATGAGAATTTGCTTCTGGATAATTATTTATTTTTGATACATTTAATCAGCCATGATGGTGAAAAGTTAATTTAGAGGGGTTTTTTGTTTTGTTTTTAATAATAAATTCATTTAATTTCCGTATTAACAGGTGCTGTTAGAAAGACAGGTAAGCAATTTTTATTTCATGCAACGTAGACGTTTTTATTAGCTCCTTTTTTTCTTTTTAATTATCCGGCGAATCACAAAGCCTCATGGTAAGAACCAGGCGTATCGTTTTCCCGGAAGAGACTTGGTCCCCTAAGCCCTGAGAGAGCTAAATGCCAGTGACCATTTGTATTACAGTTGCGCCACAAGGCCCCAGCAGAAAGTGGTGCCATTGTGTTAGGCCATTGACGATTGAAGCCTGAGCTCCTCCATGGTTTCCGGGAGAGGATGGATGGGGCAGAACTCATCATAACCCCTAATTCAGCAAAGCGCTTAAGCATAGGCTTGACTTCAAGCAGGTGCTGAAGTCCCATGGAAGCCAATGGGGTATCCGCCTCGGTCTGAACTTGAAATCTGCGCTTCAGTGCTCTGCTGAAAAGGAACGGCCGGCTGGCTGATTGGGGGCCCTCGGGCCTGGAGTTAGTCACGTCTCTGCTGGATCGGGACCTGAGCAGAGGTGACAGACAAAAGACGGATGCAAAGACTAATGATTATCCTGGTTTGACAGAGGGGAGCTAAGGCAGAATCTAAGTGTGTATATCTCATTTACACTAAGGCGTCTGTGTGCTGCTCTGGTGGTGTAATGCGGCCTTAAAAGGTAAGTACACTACACACAAAAAAAAAAAAAAATCCCCAAACCCCCAGCGGCAGCAAGTCTGAGCCCAGATCAACTGACTTGGGTGGCTAAAAATAGCAGTGTAGATGTTGTTTGAGCTGAAACTGTGGATCTGAGGGACCCCCCCCCTTGTGTTTCTGAGTTCCAGCCTGACTGGGAACGTCCACACTGCTATTTTTAGTCATGCAGTGCGAGCCCAAGCTGTAGTGTGAGCTGATCTGAGCTCTGAGACAAGCTGTGGCAGGACGTATGCAAAGTGGGAGTAAACTAGAGATTCTCATTTATGGTCACTAATTGACTTGACCAGGGTGTCTCAGAGAGTCTGTAGCAGAGCTGGAAATTGGACTGTAGTAATCTTGTGAGTCCAGCCCCGTGCCTGAGCCAAAAGACCGTCCTCACTCCACAGAGGGAAAGGCAGCTTCGGTTCGGAGTCCAAGGAATTCCTGTGTGTTGCTTAAAGCTGGCAGGTCAGATATAATGTGACGCTATGGAGTGATTATTCTCTGTCCCACTAGCTTTCTGGGTTTGGAGGGACCCTCTGAGCCCTGGGAAAGAGAGCGGTTTCCTGAAGTTTGTCTTTTGGAGGACAAAATGCTTATTAAAACCTCCAGCTGTTGAAATGGGTGCGGGGAATAATGAATGGAAAGGGGGTGAAAAATCTTTGTGCGAAGAACACAATCTTCCCTCTTCGAACAACTGGGGCTTCGGAATCCCTGTGAGTTTTCTAGGGAGTGATTTTTTTTTTTAATTTATTTTTTTTATGTTGGGATTATGACAAACCAGCGAAGTGGGAGAGCTAAACCACCGTACGAATCAGATCAGGCCCTGCTTTAATTTCAGCCAGCGGCGGAGTTTCTGGGAACAGGAGCCTGTGCGATGAATAACCATGGGAACTCCTGGGCCTAAGATCCAGAGCAGCTAAAGTCTTTGAATAAATCAGGTGACTTGTTACCGGCACTGAGCGTTGGTGGGGAGAGAGGCTGACTAGGGATGTCAGCGCTCAGGGTTCGTGCCACCAATGGGCTCTTTAGACTGGCCTGGGACCCGTGTCCCTTGATGGGTGCAATGGTGGCCTGACCTTCATCTCCCTGACATGCTCCTGGTCCCAGGCCCCCGGTGCGTGTGCTGGCCAGCTAGACCCCATGTCCCTGAAGTGTCCTAGCTGCGTTAGGCTGATGTCTCTGAGGAGGAGAGCAGTGAGTTGGGGAGGTGAGGAGGACCAGTTCAAATCACCAAGTTTGAGTGAGGTGTTGGATGGCTTGCAG
Organism: Mesoclemmys tuberculata; assembly: GCA_007922155.1. Lineage (NCBI taxonomy): Eukaryota > Metazoa > Chordata > Testudines > Chelidae > Mesoclemmys > Mesoclemmys tuberculata. Next base: position 5,736,872 of record ML675647.1, read on the forward strand.
TTGGACCAGACTGGACTTTTGGCTCCCCGAGGGGGCAGCCTGATTGCAGTCACACCAACCACAGCCTGAAGTGGAATGAGGAGCTCTCGGCTCTTAGGTTAGTCCAAAGAGATGGCCCACAACCAGAAAGGTCGCTCAGATGCAGCAGGAGGTGATTAGATGTGATGGGGGAGCCGTGGAGTTTGCTCCAGGGTATTTGCTACCCGCCAGCAGGCTGGAGAACATGTCCCCATCCTCCCCACATGCACAAGCAAATCAAGTGAAGATTTTGCTGGCCTAGGCTCATGTGACAGCATCAGATCTAGCTGGCTGCCTTGAAGAGCACTGCGTGGCTGAAAGGTGCATCTGCAGCCCTTAGCAATGGACAGGACCGGATTCTTGTTAACAGTAAAATCCTGAAGCGTAAAGAGGTCTGAAAGTAAATGTAAATGTAACTTATGGCCTGGAGTACGTCTAACCTTCTCTGCTTCATTTCATTCCTTTCCACCTCTCAATCCCTCAGTCTGGAAAATGGGGTTATCACCGCTTTTGGGCCGGGAAGACTGCAAGCGTTGGTGTTTGCAAAGCAATTTTTGAAGATGAAATGCATGATCATACACGTCATGAATAGTGGCCAGCGTAAACTGCAAATTTTGCTTCTGGAGTTTTGGGTTGGCCCATTCTAGCAGGTCAGCTGCCAGTTTTGGATTGGGAGCTGTGTTTGCATTCCAAACACCTCCAAAGTTAATGGGGTGCTTGGATCCATGGGCTTGGTTCAAGCCCGTCTCTGAGTAGTAGAGGGTGGACCAGAACGTGGTGTACATCCAGAATGACTCCAGTAGAGAGCTCTGGGCTTTTACAACCATGTGACTGTAATCAGAATCTGGCCTGGTATCTGTAATGCGAACAGTGTGGAGCTTAATTCTAAATGAATGGTGATACCTGTGGGCCTAAACCTCTGTTATAAAGGCCCTTTGTGCTGCCAGAGTGGTGTAAAGTGGGTGTGCATGTAGTTTATTTCCACTTTCCGGCTCCTTTGTGTTGCCAGAGCAGTATAAAGCGGCCTTAGTGTAAACAGCAATCCGGCCATCAGTGCATATGCCTGACCAGCAGTAGCTGGATGTGTCAAAATGGGAGCATATCGTCTGCGGGAGACCAATGCCATGCGGCCTGGCTCGGGAATAGGTTTCTAAGACGTAGGAATGTTTAACAGGGTTAGTGAGAGGTGCTGTGTTCACGCCGGCGGTATCGCAAGCCAGTTCTTGACAGAAAGTTTAGATCATCCCAAATCCATCTGCTTTACAGGAGGAAGGGTGCCTTAAATGTTTAATCGCTGACGTGGTAGGAAGAATGCTACAGGCAGCCACTGAAACCGAGTGAGCTGGCTCTTTAAGACTACCAGGCTTAGCTCACTCTGTAACACAGGGAAACTGCCAAATCCTAGCCCAAAGACCTAATTAATAAATACTGAACATGCTTGTGTTTTATCTGCTCCTAATGGTCTGGTTGACTGAACCTAAGCTGGGGAAATCAGGACTCCTAGGATCTATTCTGGACTCTGTGTGCCCTTGGGTACATATGCATTGTGGTGTCATTCCACCGGGGTCAATGGAGTTACACTAAAGATTGACGTGACCCTAAGGGCCAGATCCTTAGCAGGTGTGAATGGAGGCGGCCCCCACCAAAGTCCGTTCGTACCCTCGGGGGATCTATTCTGTGACACCGTTGCCCTAGCTGCATAATAGGGCCAATGCGCCGCCCCTCCTCTACAGGGTTGTGAGGAGGACGAGCGAGTTTGTGCTGGTGCTTTGGAGATATTGAATGTTGCTTGTTGTAGACCCACGTAAGGCACCTTCCCAAAATAACCAAGGGCTGGCCAGGTCCTCCATTGGTGGAAACTG